>VCRD01002130.1:63810-85708 GCA_006783055.1 Trinorchestia longiramus
TTAACTCTAACCTTGTAAAACATGAATACGATCCATATAAAACATAAAATGAGATCAAAATAAAACATGAAATGGACACAGCTTATAATATAGTTTTTAAAGAACTTAATGAGGTAAAAACTTACGTTGTTCTACATTTGCTATTTAAACACACCACCACGAATTTTTTAGACCAATCTCCATACTGAAGAAACCGCTCTATATATCGTCTAAGGAAGCGGAAGTCGGAACGAAATGTTGCTGACAGAACCATCGAAGAACCGAAAACGTAATTTCCGTTTGTGAATAGAAACGCGTAAATGGTACTTTTTTTGAGTTGCAAAATTACTATTACTATGTAATAGTAATTGTAAAAAGAAATCAAGATAACTTGTAAAAACATCAATAATAAGTTTGGTACAGTTGTGCTATTATTTGAGTGGGTAAATTTTTACGCTTACCAGTATCTAGAATTTTTAATGCTAGGACCAAATGACGATTTTACTTCTTATACTAAATTTTATTACTTAGAATACTCTATTTGTATATTTTTGGGCGATGTAATATCGCTACATGTGACGTTAGGTTATAATTCCCTGAATTTGGGGGACCGTCTGCCGCCCACTCATTGAGCTGAGACCACTCACTGCTACTTGAAGCCCACTTAATTACCTACCGTGCTGGTGCAGCGTTTCCAAGCCACTGTCGCTATAGCTCTGGACTGGCCCCTCTTACCTGAAGCTGAACTGGCCTAACCATCATCTGGACGCTCTGGACTGGCTCAAGCATCCCAAGAAGTTCCAAGCTATTTCTCGTGCCAATTTCCTGGAATACAAGCTGAGTTCCTGTTCACTGGTTCCTTTATTTCCTTGAGTAAGGTCGCACGGGCAGTTAGATTATGCTTGTTAAAGTTGGTTGCTTAAAATTCCCCAAGCACAACCAAACTTTACACCTCCATCAGATCTCGATTTTTCTCGTGCACGTGATGCAGGGGACCAGGTAGACCGACGGACTGGCTGACTTAAACTGACAACTTCCTCAAACTTTTTAATCATCGCTATGTCTTCCTACGAGCCTCTACCTCAAGTCATAAGATGAACGAGAATAGTAGCTGAAAGCACAATTACTAGTCTTTAGATGTAAGCATTGAGAATTTAAAAACCTTCCTGTATACCAAGTTGACATCGAATTTAGAATAAAATAAGGTTTGGAAACAGAAACTACCCAATAGGGCCATTCTCAGGCTGCTACCCAAGTTCTATGCCGTCTAGCGTAAAAGCATCAACCACACACATGCACCTCAATTAAACATAAATATTTCAATCATATTACAAGCATTTCAGTCATCCAAACATACTGAAACATACCTACGCAAGCTGAGAGTTAGGAATGACTAGTGCAATGCTCGTTAATAATTTGTTCCCAAACGAATCCGTTTTGGGCTTGGGAACAGAATCAGTGTGGCATAATGTATAAATTAGTAATTGGCACCTCAACGGCGACGTCTGAGCTTGAGGGAGAGACGATGCGGGGGCAGCGGCAGTCGCGGGTTGAGCTCCGTCGTATACGTGTTGTTGCTGTGGTTGTGGGCCCGAGAAGCGGCGCAGGTGCAGGTTGCACGTTGGTTGTTCGTTAAAAGTAGTCGTTGTCGTGGAGATCTGTGCTTGTAAAGTATTAGGCTAGGCAGATTCAGTTACTAACACTAGTATAGGGATAATCGTCACGCAAGTAGAGGTTGTGAGTCACGGTCGAAGGTTGTTGAATTCGCATCATTGTACACGGTTGGAGGACGTATGTACATCAGTCGCGAGACACGCCACCAACGGGAGAGCAAGCCGAATAGAGGTAAGCGAATTACGGTTAGAATATACCATAGAGTCGCAACTACTAGTCTTAATAACAATCAGTTTTCTATCGGACGAACAACGTCTTTCTTGTTGTCGAAGTCTTGCTGCTTCTCTCTTACGGTTGGACACGTTTCTAACCATGTTGGCCTTTTTTGCCAGAATTTTATTCTGAAATATCCTCTATTATCTTTTTGAAGCTTTTCAAGACAATCACAATTCCGAAAACAATACCTCAATTTCCAAAATCTTAGGCCTTATACTAAGTGGTAGCCAGGTTACTGGTCAAACTAATTTAAAACTTTTTCTTGCATTATCAATTAAAAATATCAAAGCATCATGATGAATTTCAACAGAAAAAAAGTCCAAAGAAAATTTCTATTTGGAAAAATAAACCGATTGTGTATTATGAATACCTTAATGCAAGTAAAAGGGAAATGAATTGCCACAGAAAAGTAATGCAATAGAATGATTTCTTGTATTTCTTAAGCTTTATCCATGTAGCTATCAAACAAACAAACAAACAATCTTTATTTCCAATCAAGTACACAGAACATAGACATTTAGTACATTGGTTTTTCAAATTCTTAAGGTTAACATTCTTAGAGTAAGGGTGATGGTGAGCTCCATGCGACGATCCTGGGATGTGTCCATGTGCGAGCTCACGGCGCGAAACGAGAAACAGCTCGTATTCATTGCCGGGTTGCGAACCCGCAGTCTTTCTGCACAAGCAGAGACCCGATATCAAAGCTATCGATTAGAAGAGTGTGACACACAGACAGACAGATAGGCAGACGGAGGGACGGACGGACGCGGCTCTTATTATAGTATAGATATTCAATTAGTGCTTCACAGACTGGAGGGTTTCCTTTCCTAAAATTTATCGAAACGATTTTTGAACATGTTCACAGTGCTGTTTCTTCACTATTTTTTCTTTTTGATAATATTTTTACGTTATGTATCACGAGGTGTAAAATATCATTGGTATTTCATATCATTCAGTATGAAGTTCCTTAGCACTAGATAAAATTAATTTTATTTTGCTCGTATGCTATGCTACATTATTTACACAGCGCAATACATTACGTTTTCTGTTGTGCATTTAAAAATTAAGGCAGAACCACCAACTATGATAATAGAGTTCGTTGCCTCAATTTTACTCAGTATCAATAAATTCCGAACAATTCATGAAAAACAGACTGACCACCTGCTACGCATGTGCATTGCCTGAAAAATACGGTTTTTGTCTCTGTGGCACGTAAATCAACATTAGAAATGCTGAGTATGAATAATTACCACATGTAAAAGAGTTTCAAACTCTAAATAATCATACTAATAACTTGCTAAAAAAACCATTGGACAAAAATATTGAATGACCAATTATTTTATGCTTGCAGAGTTGACGATAAAGATTAAGAACACGATGAAGAGAAAGGAAACGAACACACGAGTTCCAGCATCTGACCGATGCCTCGGTTTGAGTAGTTATTGCATCATAAAGTGCAATTGATTCCTTGTAATTTGGAACTTGTTCGATATATCGTACAGCAGGTCCTTGTTCATATTTGCTGGTGGCCCGTAATTGTGTTTTGACTAAACGGTGAGTTTTTTTTTCATCGAATGTATTCAATGGAGATTAACAAGTTTGTGACTATCCTGTTCTTGTCATTGATAGTGAATAGGAATGAATGGAAAGTGAGCATGGGTAAACGAAGTGAATGAAGAACTAGATTTTTTAGTTTATGACCTCAACAATGACGTTATACTTGAATTTTGATTTACAATGTTATCTACTGATTTACAATGTTTCATTAAATGATATCTGTGGACGAGTTGCTGTAAGGCACCGTGCTTGTAATTACTAGGCTTGAAGTGTTTCAACTAATTTCTAATTAATTTACGAGTACGTGCCCAAATTACTTTTAAAGGGATGTGTTATAAATTTACTTGCTGGCATTTTAATATCTTCCTGTAATATTTATATCAATATGCTTTGTGAATGATGTTCTGCCATTATGGGTGTGATCATGTAGAAAATACAAAATCCTAAATTACAATTTCAATCAAAGCCAGTATTGTGTACCCTTTACTTAAATAACAAATTAAAATAGAAGAAAATACACAATGTGTCAGCTTTTAAGCTATGTGAACTTTCAAGCCTGACATTGAAAAGTGCATTAGTCTTCTTGCTGTGCTTTTAGAAATAGTAAGCATTAAGAAATAATGTTTTTTTACCAAAGATACATAGACATTTAGATAGTTACTAAAATGTGTACACCTTGAATACTGTTCATTTGCATCATGGAATTCTAGCCTTGATTGTATGATAATAAAAGCAAGAATAAGAAAGAACTTGAAATAAACTTAAATTAAATAGCCATATACTTCTATGCAATTGAAAAACTGCAAAATATGTTGTCAAAATTCACATAAAATTATTACAATTTCCATGGCATAAAATGGGTAAGATTTTAATATATGCAGCTATGAATTTAGATTTCAGTTGCAATTGCATAGAAGATATTGGCTATAAATTTATAATTTTGCCTTCTTCTTAACAAAAATTTTCATTGGTAAATAATAATGTATTTTGAGTACATATACATTATAAAATTGCTAAACTAGGAAATGTCCAAAATTAGGTCATTCTGACTTGGTACAGACTGCAGAGTCAAGACTTCTACTAAGCACCTCACAAAGACACAAGGTACCTTTGAAAAACAAGACATTTTAATTCTAAGCTTGTTTTAAATGCACTTGAAACTGCATCATTTGCATTCTCACCTAACTGGTGAGGATACAATTTGGCAGTGTTTTATTATTATTATTGCCAATGAAAAAGCATTGGAAAAAGCTGTTGATCCATCTCTGTTACTTATTAAACTTATTGCCTAACCTAATTGGTATTCAAATGTTTACCCTAACTTTTTGTAAATACATAATTTCAGATCACTATAGATATTTGTGAAATTTTGTAGAAAGTAATTTTGTTTGAAGTGATTTTTATTATGGGTGGTGAACAGAGGATCACAGCTTTGTACAACAGAGAAGACCGGAGTAGGAATGTTTACGGTGAGTACTATCTGGTCAACATTGTTTGTGAGAAGTGATTTACCTCATTTTACTTTTTCCTTCATTTGAATTGTAATAATTTAGTGTGTAGCGTTCTGCTGAGTTGCTAAGAGAATTTTGGGCTGCATGGTTTTCTGTAATTGCTTACCACAGTGAAATACTTCATTTGACAGTTCTGTTTGTGTTTGCTGGTCCATCAAATTTAGCATGAAGTGATGCATTGATTATGACAGTCATTGCTCTGCTTTTGTTGTGTAAATAATTCTGCTTTACAAAACTGATTAAGTACTGTATGTGATGAGATGAGGCTAATGTAGACTTCCTGCAGTAACTCTTCCTTATTCTTCTGGCATTTACCATAAGCTGTGTAATACATCATTTTGTCAAAAGCTAGTCATATTTATGCATCAGTAGCACTTGTTTGTATTTATGGTGTTTCATTGGCCAAATTTATTCACACTTTCTATTTCATTGAATTATGTCTGAAAAGTTCAGACCTTAAATTAGTCAAGGGAGTTATGTTTGTGAGTTGGAATTTTAAAGAGCAGTGTTATTTATCTTCTACTGGTGGTTTATGTTAAGTTTTTTACATTTTTAAGAATGTTTTCTAAAACAAAATCATTAAAATAGTTTTCCTTAGTATGAGCTTATATTATACTAAGCAATTTTTGAATTATTAACATAATTTTCTTGGGTATAAATAATTTAAGTATAGTACCATTCTGCTACTTGTGACAACATTGCTTAGATGCCAGTTTTGATTGAGTTTTGTTATAGAAGAACTTTACAGCCTCAGGACCATAAGATAATAGATCTGAGTTTTCTTAATTAAAAGTGCTGCTAAATTATCTCATTACTCATGAACTGCTTAACAAGTGAATACAAGAATTGAATTGAGGAAAAACCTTCACCCCCTGTGTGAGAAATAAGAAAGTTGGTTGGATTTGTGTACAAGTGGTTAATTTCTATGCATCAGAAAAAAATTGTTTTTGATTTGTGTTCCCATTAATTGTTATCTATAAAATTTCTTGTTGTTAGTCTAAATTGAAATCTTTTAATGAATCAACATATAAACATTTACTTATCTTTCAAAAAAGTTGGATGTTTCAAATGAATTTAGTTGTAAGGTATGGTCAATCACTCCATTCATTTTGTTTATTGTAATGCTTCATTTTATATTTTATACAAGATAATGTCACATTTTAATTGTGTTCACTCTTGCCAGGTGACGGTGGAGGCAACATGTTCGTGTCAGTGAGAGGAGACGAGGGCAGGCGTGGTGGTTACCGAGGCCGTGACAGTGAAGCCAACAGCTACCGGGCAGGCAGAGGGAGGTCTCGTCTTCCTGAGGTCAGTTTGCCCTGTGGAATGGAGACACTTTATGGGATGGGATGGATTCAAGGAGGAATAGTTTATGCTTTAATATTTTAAATATTTTCAGAATATGGTTGTATACAGCTTTGAGGTAGGGTCTTGTAGAATTTTTATGCTTGTAGGTAATATTTTAGTTCACTATTATGGAATGTAAGATATTTATTACAGTCTATTTCTATAGAAGTCACTCATTGTTGAATAAACTAGCCCATTTTGGGGAATGAATGGCTGTAGTCTGACTGGTACTCAAGAATTACTTCAGAAGATAAGAGCTTTTGCAGTTGTTAAATTACTTAACGATTAAATTTAGTTTCACAATTAGAACGTTTCTTTCACATTCTACTGGAAAATATATTGAAACTGAATACTAAATCAATTTATTGTTCAGGTTGTTGCAAAGCAATGCTCTTATTCATTATGTATTTGGACAGAAATTGACCAGGCCCTGTAATCTGTTGTGAAGAATTGTCAAAGGCTAGAGTTGACCAAACTTCTTTTTAGTTAATTTACCCACAAATTGCTTGTTTCCATGTTATAGTACAAATTTTTATAAGACATGTATTTTAAAATCTTTTTGTTATACCACTGAAAGCAGGCACCAATGACCTATAATGTGCTAATTGTTTGTTATTGGCCTGGTCTAAAGACTTTGTACTGATGTCTTTGGGAATGATTTCAGATGTCTTGAATAATAAATATTCATTTGGTCTGAGTTTCTGTAGCTGCTTAGGTTATTAGTTTTTATTTTATGGTAATACCCTTATTGTTGTCTTATAGGGCTGGCTCACAGCTGACTCTGTTTTGTACTCATTAAATTCTAATATCTTTTCACTTGGTGTACATGACTTATTTTTATGTATTTAGTTGTTTTCAAAAGACAACAAATCATCACTGTTCTGAGCTGTTCAAATTTTATGTAATGTTATTATTCTGTAGTTTAAGCACAGTGTGGTCATGGTTAGTAGTTGTGATGTTATGTCCAGGGTCACTGGCGTGCACGCGGCAACAGCAGCGTCAGCTACAGAGGTGGTGGTGCTGCCAGTAGTAGACGTCCTCCACCACCCCGCTACGATGACCTTCTCACAGACGAGTCCAGGGAAGACCGTCAAAGAAACAGAAGGTAGTGTTCATCATTGCCTGTCAACTTGTACCCCTTGTTTTTGTGGCATCTCTTGATGGGATATTTGATATTTCACCTTCTCGGTAGTGATGTAATGTTAGTAACATTAAGTTTGCACCATCAGTTCAGTTGATATTTGAATGCACTACTTCTTGTGACATAGTGTATTTTCTGTAGCACTTGAAGAAGAGGTGTTGTCAAGTCATGAGGTGTCAGTGCTCTTAGGTTAAGAAAACTGATTTGGGAGGAAGTAATGAGCACTTTGTGATAATTGTATTAGTATAACATAATAAGGGACGTATAATCAGAGATCACATTAGATAGGCGCGTGTTGCTGGAAGTGATCAATTAGGGCAAATGGCCGTCGTGAAGGGATTTGATTATGATGTTCCATTTTTTCCCTAATTTGTGATCAAGTTGTATTTCCACATTTACAGTCGGTTTATGTAATTATTTGTCTTTTATGGAATTGAATCTTAGTTAATTGAAGAAGAGCATTTTGGATTATAGCCAACGTATTACAATATTTCCTCAAGCCTTCCTAGTGTACCGTAGTTACTAGTGCGTGTTCGACTGTGCCAAGACGTACTTACACTTCGTGCTAACGTGACGCATCTGACAGAGATTTCGTCCCTTCATTCTGTGGTGACAAAGTGCGTTTCTGCAGAATGGAGATGTACAGAGGTGGACGCGGTGGTGGCCGTCACTTCCGTCGAGGCACTGGTAACTACAAGCTGGACAGACGTCCTCAGTACCAGCAGCCCTCGTCTGGCTGGCACAAGTTTACTGTGAGTCGCTCTTCTCTTTGTTTCATCTTGAAGCTCACATCCTTGTGCTAGTTTGTGTCATGTCTAGTTCTTCTTGTTTAACAATTCTAAGGATTTGGAACTGCCTGTTTACTAGTTGTAATCACTATTAGTTTTGTAACTATTGGGGGGTTTTAGATTTTGCCTGTTTTTCGAGTTTTGCTTGGACTCACTTGTAAATTAGACTAAGGCATTCATTGAAAAATTTATCTTCTATATGTCTATATTTATTCCTTTTAACGTTTATGACAAATTTTTAACATGAGTGAATCTTTCTCGTTCATTGAGGTATCTTAATTTTTGTATGAATTTTATTGTAAATAATTTAGAGCTGGTTGCTTAGCTAACCTAGATTTTGAGAGTTACATTTGTAACGTTCTTCACAAAATGCACTGCAATGTTTGACAATAATTTATTAAATAAGTTATATCTTTCATTGATTCTGCAATGCTATAAAAGTGATCGAATATTTTTATGCTACCTAATTTGATGACTTGGAAGTAGTGGACTCACAGTTGAAGTATTGCAGAAATAAACTAGTGTGAATTGTTCTGAGTAGCAAAGAAATTGAAATGTGCCGTTTTTAAAAATTTTCAACATTCTGGATGTGTGAAAGCACTTTCAGAAATACTATTATGAAAGTTATATCGAAAATATTTGTATTACAGATCCATGAATGCGGCGAACACGACCCTGCTGCCGTCATGGCCGAGCTCACAACTCTGGTAGGCCAGAATTTTGACTACCATTTGTTAGCAACTGAGGGCAACAATGTGACTTTCTTTTTCGAGGACAACCCTTCACTAAACAAGAGTCTCCTCGACCTCTCACGGCGCATGGTGATGCCAGGATGCAACCAACGCCTTCGCATTACCTGCTCTCCCTCCAGCAATCCGCCCTTCCCTCCTCCAACCGAAGAAAATGTGAGTCCTTTTTCACTCATTCTTTACTTGAGAATTACATTCAATAAAAAACTGCATCTTGATGGTTAAGTGACATTTGCCTGCCTTCAGTGAGCAGTGATGTTTAGGAATATCTCGTGCTATATCCATCAAAGAGCTGTTAGTAATTATTGTATAACGCAAGTCATATATATGTAGCGTACTGGGTCTGTCGACACTGGTGCATGCATGGGACTTGGGTGCCAGTCCTAAATTTCGGTTCATTTTTGTTACCACATTATTATTTCGTTTCTGTTGCCAAAGACCAGCCATGAGGCTGATTGAATCATTTGCTCTTGTTTGTGTGGCAGTTGACCGTCAATGTTAAAAAAAAGGCGTTCAATGAATGCAGTACTAGCCTCAAATATAAAGTTAATTTAGTTAGTCTCTTGAAATCAACTTGCCCAAATCTTTCAATGAATGCTTTGAAGTAATTTCTGTGGTCTCACCACTTATTATTTTAACCTTACCCGACTTGGTGGAACTTTCAAGTTTTAGAAATTATTGCTTGCCTAAGAAAAATGTTCTCACGGTAGTGTTGTGCCTTCGTATGAAGGTAAGAACTTTCCAATAGCGAGTTTTCTCTGCTTGATTGCTGAACACATGTTAGATTTTAACATTTGGTAATCTCTATTATGGTAATGTTTAAGCTCAAAATTCAGTAAGTTGTAGTGCCTATACCAAGACATGATAAATGATATGCACCCATGTATACATTTACGTGTACTCTCCGTGGTACTAATCACTCGTATGTCACGCATTTATATTATTATTTACATCTGTTTCTTGTGCAGTTGGAGAAGGTCAAGCTGCTAATGTCAGAACGCTATAGTGCTCCGCTCAAGAGGCTCGATCTCACTGAGTTCCATAAGGATGAAAGTAAGCTCATTCATTCTATTTTCTCATCATTATATTATGAATGTTTCTTGTGTAAGTTTTTTCTTTATTGAAATCTCTGTGTGCATAGTTTATCAAAAATATAACTACGAGGCATCCAACTTTGCATGGACCATACATTCATCGTAACATTGTGTTAAAGTAGTAAACAAATTAAAGTTGAGCTGGGCAGCGACCTCAGGTATAATAGTTAGAGGTGACTTTGATCAAATCTGGTTGTAGTTGGGGGTGAATGTGGACTAGATTGTGCTTTTGAACGTACCTAAAGTACAGCTGAGTATTTATCTACTGGAGTTACCTAGTCCGCATATAGTAGTAAAGAAAACACCAGATATGCATCATCGTTCCGCATCGTGAAGGTAACCAAAATGAGGTTGAGCCTGTGGCATTCCGCTAAGGTGCAAAACAAGCCCTCATTCAAGTTGACTTTGCACACGCCCAGTGAATGTTGAGTACGGTTGTGGGTCGGGACGAAGCTATTAGCGAGTAAAGAAACTTATTCAAGTAAGATGACCTTATGCTCGCCCGTAAGTGACCTGGTCTACAGAAGGGCTAAGAAGTCCACTTTGTTGTAATACAGCTGTATTTGTGAACGAATAAATAAACTTGAGCTTCACCTTTTATTCTCAATCCTATATGTATAATGTGTTGAATGACAACTCTGATCCTGTATTGTTGGTGTCTGTACAGGACTGCGGAGTGCAGGCTTGCTGTTCCCGCTGTACGTTCCTTCGAACCTGTCAGCGGTGGGCCGACTGACGGCCACCAACGTCCCTGACGTGACGGAGGTGGACCTCAGTCGCAACAAGCTGTACAGACTGGAAGCTGTCTCTGAGCACCTCAAGGCCTGTGCCGGCCTCACCAGGTTATACCTCTCCAACAACAAGGTGCTGCTTGCTTTTGACCTCTGGTCCATTTCTTTGATTTGTTGACGTGTTATTGGTGTGTTATAGCACTGCAGCTTTGTTATAGTGTATAACGTACTGTATTGTGATCAACTTTGTAAGAATTTTCTATTACTTGCAGTTGGGGTCGGTGTCGTGTCTGCAGAAACTGCGCGGTCTGCCCATCACAGAACTGAGCCTAGATGGCAACCCACTCAACAAGCAGTATAAAAATACAGAGTCTTACATCAGGCAAGTTGGCTCTTTCCCTCTCAATGCTCCTCTTCTCAGTCTTGAACTTCCCACACTAATTAATTTTCACTCCATTCCTCCATTTCAACTCACAGTCACCCTTGTTGAAATATTTAACTCCTTCAGTTCTGTAGTGTGGTATATGTGGTTCTTAATGTACTTATTTTTCTATCGTTTGATACCATGAACGCTTATTCCCAAAATCAAGGTTCAGATTTCACGTTGTTTAGTTGTATTGGTAGTGCTCGTTGCTCTGGCTGACACTCTGCGTGGTTCCATGGCGGCTCAGTCAACTGCGTCGGCAGGCGCTGCCGCTCATGGTTTGCTCTTCAGGAATATGAGAGTTGCTCCTCGTGACCCTCTGATCGCTCTAGTGCTGACCACCCGTGTTATGTACCAAGCACTCGTGTTATGATTTGCCACCCATGTTGAGGTACTTAACGGGTGTGTTGCACTCGTGTTAAATACCTGCCGCTCGTATTAAGGTACTTGACGGGTGCGTTGCACCGATATTAAGGTGGGTGTGTTGCACCAGTTTCATGTACCAGCCGTGTTCAGGTACTTGACGGGTCGACGTCTGCAGTGGGACCAGCTCTACTTGAGAAACGAGCTGTGGTCAGTGCAGCAGCAACTTTTTTTTCGCCAACCTAATCTGTTTCTAATTACGGAACTGAAGAGATCTTAGTATCAAAGTGGCTATTTTTTGTGATGGTCTGTAGCTCTTGCCTCTGGAAATGCATATCATTTGTGTGTGGCACTAAACTTTGTTGACTGTTTCAGATCTAAGAGCTTGTCTTAAATCTTGCTACTTTTGTGGTAAGTTGACTCGCACCAGGTGAGCCCTCTTGCTTCCAGATGAAACTCTGCTCTTTTAGTTCATGATCTGACTGATTTTAGGAGTTGTTTTTCATGTTTCTCTACCAAATGAATATATGATAGTTAAAATTGCGATAATCTACAATTTTCTTGACGACTTTCCTTCTTATGTTATGCGAAGCAGCAGTCATGTACGAAGCTAGCAAATATATGTTGTCTCTAGGTGTTATTTATTGTCTCAACTGTGAAACTTTATAAAAGCAAAGTGAATTCGCGCTTCCTGGGAACATTTTTAGTATACGTGACGTTACAAGGGGTTGCGGGATCCACATAATGAGGATTTGGTCTGGACTAACGCCTCTGGAAGGATGAATTCTAGTGCAGTGCGATAGTGTACGATCTAACGTGTCACTCAAATATTTTTCCTCATAAATTCATGTTTTATCATTCATATCTGTAACGTCATTCATAATTTAAAGAGGCCTCCTGATTTTGAACAAGCATTTATTTCACGTGGTTCATGATAGTTTGCACGTTATTTCTTCGTCCTTCTTCGATTTCCTTTGTTCGCACACTCATGTTCATAGACGGAAAACATTTCTCGTGTTCTATTGGACTCTGCACTATACTTAGTACACTCCTACGAGATTTTCTTTGGGTTGATGCACAGATTCTGCAAGGATTCTTGTTGTGGTGATGGTGAGGTGGTTTAACTTGGTGCTCATTTCGAATGGATTTTTGTGTTTCTGTGTAGGAGCTGTTGATCAATTGTCAGTTGCTAGCAATTGCGTTTGCGCTGTGCTGTATGAGAATGACCTGGCAAGGAAGAGGACAGTCGAGTACGACAGTGTTGCTGCCGGACAGGGTGCGCTGTCTGAATTCTGTGGTTGCTGTGATGTTATTCTCTATACAAAATGAGCTTTGTTTCCTCTCACCACGTGTTCAATGTATCAACAGTACAGAGATAGTTTAATTCCTGTTGAGTTTTTTTTCTAGTCGCCAGTAGTTCTTACTTCATTAATGATCCATAATGCAGTGTTTTAGTTTTCTCTCATTTCCATTGTTGAATTTATTTTCGTAAATTACGAAACGTAGTTCAGGTGTGTTCTCTGTATACTTGATAGTTGTGTATGCACTCAGATACGAGGATGCACAATGCTTTCATTATTGCTCATTGAACTCGATCTAGCTACTTTTTATTCTATTATTTATGTAGTTCCTTCTAGATATTTGACCCGAAAATCTGCTCCATTTATTTTCCATAATTAACTTTAAGAAATTTTCAACAGTTTGCAGAGGCAGGAACTCTGTCATAGTACGGTATTTTTTGTGTACAAATGTATTTTACTTAGAATTTATTTTATATACTTATACTAGAGATTTTATTTGTAGGCATGTTTATGTATCATAACTTGAATGTTAACAAAAATAGTGCTGTTGTTAAAAAGATTCAAGAGGTTATTGGCGGTTTCTAAATGAAGATTCCGTGTTCATTCTAGCAGAGTCTTCTTTAACTTGCCTAGATGTCTCGCAGCTCCTTAATTTTTAAACATATTTTCAGTTTTCTGATACCTTTCTATGCAAGCATTGAATGTATACACCTACCCACCCATAACATTTACTGGGTGCTGCACAACTTGCTACTCCGCTTAAGCTTGATCTGTAATATTTTTTATCTAAACTTCATTCAGTATTATTTAATTTTTCTCTTTGTGTTAAGCAAGGGCTTCTCATTTTAGATATGTACTTTCAAGTTATTAGAAAAGGAAGTATTTTTAGGTATAATGTATTTTATTAGGTAAAGCTTACCTTATCTTTTGATTAATCAGAAGCATATTTAGTAAGACATTGGTCGGGTTCTGGAGTAATGGAATCAAGCAATCGCCAAGTTCTTAATTCTATAAAGACGTGCGCATTGAGCATGCTTCACTAGTCTTCACAGCTTGCCAGGTGATGTGTACACTACCAGGTCATCCTTTACCAGGCAGGCATGGACAGCCGACCAGTTACAAGAAACAAGCAAACTGCAGTGCAGAACGGATGCACAGGCATCCTATTATTATGTAAGAGCTCTGTTATGCGCAACATAACTGTAAGAACTTTGAATGCCTTATATTGAATGGAAAATCTTGAAATAGATGAAATGTTTGAAGCACGGGGAGTTTTGTATATTTGCGAATGGATTAAATTATCGCGTTTGCGGGGCATCATGAGGTATAATGGCTTCTCGAGAGTTGTGTGGTGTGAACTCAATACCTGTGTGTGGATGAGAGGAAAAAGAGTGGTGTTTCAGAAGTGTGAATGGAATAAAGTGCAAGAAGAGAAAGTGTGATTCATGAGTGATGTGATGGTTTCTATTTAACGAAAGAGTGAGTGAGCATCGTTTGATTGTGAGTGAAAGGTACACCGAAGTTTAGATCGATGAACGATTATATTCATATGTCGGATGAGAGGAGTGCTAGAGAGTACCAGTTTTTATGAACTGGTTTCATATCGTGCTTCAGATTCAATCTTACCCTTCTCTAGTCAACATGAAGGATGGCTCTTTAAGTACTATCTCTTTCTAGTTAACTGAGTTTAGAATGAATTTTCTGAGGAAAACGCCTTAGCTGTTTGGGCTGCATACTGGTCAGTTTGTTAACGCCTGGCCTTCGTTAGGATGTGTGCCAAGGTTAAATCATGACTGTGAATGTAAGCGAATCAATACGCGGCCTAAATTTGGTTTGATCATCCTATGTAGCCTTCACCCTCTTGGGGGTTATGAGAAGGCCGTGCAATGGCAGCAAGTGGCTGAATCAAACCAATGTCAACTGGTACACTTTTGCTGTTCAAAGTGTCAATCGAGTTTTGTTCCTAAAAGGTTTTTGAATAAACTGACCCTGTGTTGAAGTGAATTGTGTTGATGGCTCCTCTCCCATGTGTAAATCATTTAGTGATATCTTGTGCGCTGCTTTTTAATATTTTATTGTACTGGTTTGAGTGTACAGATTGTTATTTTAAGCTAAGTTTATTATATTAAGTTTAGAATGCAGCTGCTGTGGTAACATAGAACGTTGTTGAGGGTTTGATTGTTGGGTTACGCCGTTGCTTTGCTGTACCTGCAACTCACTGGGTTGCCGTATGAGCTCAACCACCAGCAAACACCGTAGTCTAATCTGTGTTTCAATACATTTTTTTTTAAATTCGATGCTGGGGGACGTAATCACAAAATTCTCATAAATATTTGTATTCAGTTCGAAATGACATATAGAAAACTGCCTGTGTTGATTTATCATTCAAATAGATTTTCTAGTATGAAGTTATTTTAGCTTAGGAATTAGGTGTTTTTGACACAGCGTGTATATCGAGGTTACAATAAAGATTTACATCCGGCAACTGCTAATAATTAGTTTGCATTCAACTATGACAATAGTTCAAGGTTGTAGTAAAACTCCGTCTCTTTGATACGCGGTGGCGGTTTGCGACTATCGCTATTCTGAGTTCCTTAGGAGAGCTCATGTAAAGGTTAAGCAGCAAAAGTCTTCACTAATTGCTGCATAAAAGTAATGAAAGTCAGTTAAGAGTACAGTCAAGCACGAGCTCTGGCACCGCCAGCCCGTGACCAAGACTAGCTTGGCTCTATAGCGCTCCAGAGACCTGGTGCTCACTGGCTCACTCTCTCGCTTGATTCACATCGCGCCGGGCTGGCTGCATCATGCATGCAGGCCGTCGCTGTTGATGCTTGTGTGAGAGCAGCTACGTGAGCACCTGGTGCTGCTCAGTCCGCCTCTGCTCAGGACATGCACCGTGGTGTAGACGAGGAAAATTTCCCTTACTGATGCGCTAAAAAACTGGAGCGCCAGTCAAGGAGAGTTCACCTCGTGTGCCTGAAAAGATTCCGCGACAAGGAGCGGTTCTAGCTGAGGCCAAGCCTCTGGCAGCAACTCTCTCTTGCATCGCACTGGAACAACTTAGTTAAAGCTTCGAACGTGGATCAGTGCTGGCTGTTTTCATTTCTCCTCTAATTCACCTTAACTCCGATCTTGTTATCTCTTCCATCTTGTCTTTCTCTACTTTTCCTTCCTGTATCCAGCAGTCAGTAACACTGACCCGTGAGAGCATAGGAGGCACGTTGGCAGACTTTAAGTTCTGTTTCAACAAACAATCAAAAGATGGGTGCTGGTCGTCCCTGTTCAGGGCTCCTCACCTCACCGGCTTGCATGGGCCGGCTTGCACGGCGTCCTGAGTAGCTGAAGACTTGGTAGCTGTGGAGGCTACAGAGGCTTAGTTGGTGTTGGTCCTGGCCGAGGTGCCTCTACTCCCTGTGTTCACCCGCTCAACAACGTTCAGACATGACTAAGTGGAGGGACTTGTTAAATTTAGTTCATCTTTGTTTCATTGAAAAGTGTATGTTAGTTCAATTTACATCTCACCTTACCCTCGATGAGGAAGACTTCTGCCTCTTTAAGAGCGTTCTAGTCTGACCGTCTGTGTGGATCTAAACATCTTTTCGTCCGACTGTCTTATAATATTCACGAGAACACGTCTCCTCTTTTCCTTATCACGTAAAATTAATTATGGATGTGTTTATCTTCTGACCGTGTTGATCACACATCTTGATTGTCTCATAGTATTGATCATAACACGTTTGTCCGCCTGACCGTGTTGCAGGGTTGATTGCAAAATGTCTGATTGCCAATTTGTGATAATTTTCAAAGTTATCTGACCGCCGTAAAATTTTTATTCATGCTCCCCCGTTAGAACTGCGTTAACAGCGCCTGTGTTGCCTTGTTGCACCGTTAAGAACTGCTGGGTCTCTCTTGGAGTGAAATGGGTCCTGTACTCACTTTATCTACCAGCTGTTGTAGATCATTTCTTTGTTCGTTATCTATTCAGAGGAGTCGCCATGTTAGACTCATACTTTGAATTTAGGTTTCTCTAATATATTAATCTAGGTTTAGATTTTGTAGAATAACTTCGACGGTTTGACACTTTGGATAAATTTCTGTGTTGAATGCGTTCATTTTAATGCGTATATTAAACTGTTCATATTAATAATAAGTTACTCCGATCTCCATTGCATTGTTAACGAAATTAAAATGTTTGCTGTTTTTGGAATCAGGGTGTGAGGCTTTGTATTTGTTTTGTAGATTAAGTAACTATCGCCTCTCTTGTAAACTATTTTATTTTAAAATAAGTTAGCAGTAAACTGCCAGTTGATCGTTTATGGGCTAATATGTAATAATAATATACTTGTATAGTTCGTGGGTTAGATCCAGTGAAAGTGTAAATTGTGTGGCAGTATTCGTCCAGGAGAGAACGCACGTTGCGTACGATTTATTTTATTTAGTATGGTGTACTGGAGGATACCCATGGCAGTGACCACTTCCCCTACCAGTACCCATAGAGCCACGATACGACCTGAAGCCAACGAACTGGGAGACCTGTGAGGTTCTCATGCGTATGGATGAGGGAGATAAGATGGAGTAGTTCGCCAGAGCAATCAAGACTGCTACAAATTTGGCCATTCTGATGTCGTCCAGGAGACAGTTTCAACATCTCATTCCCTGATGGACCAATGATTGCGTTGTGGTTAGTGCAAGCTTTAAGGCGGTACAGGCGCACCGGCGAGTTGACTCGCTAAATTGCCTCCAATCGAGTAAGAGCTACGGTGTAATACATAAAGCACGAACCTCGTAAAAAATTGTGGCTTAAATGCAGATACGCCCTTGTCCAAGATTTAGCTTGAGAAAATAAGGGGAATTATAGCATCAGGAAGCCCTGTTTAAAATTGAACGGCGTGTTCACAGTGGACCCACAGCAAGTGGCAGATGCACTGGCCAATAAGTTTTCCTCCTTTAGCAGTAATACACAATATCCTCTGGCGTTTTATATTCATAAGACAACTGGAGCAACAAATACTTGATTTCTCAAGAAAAGAAAGCTTTTCCTACAATGAACCATTCCCTATCCTTGAAATTGACCGTGCCCTGAGGAAATGTAAGGACACTGCACATTACCATGAAGACATTCAGTATCAAATGCTAATGAAAATGCACTCCACTGCTTTACGCGAACTCCTTTTCATGTTTACCAAGATCTGGAACATTCATGCCTTCCCTGTACAGTGGCACACTGCAACGGCCCTCGCTTTTGTGAAACCTCGTAACCCCCCAACCTCGCATGGATAGCTTTTGCCCTGACAAGCTGCGAAAATTATTCGTGATTATGAACGATCGACTGGTGAAGTGGTTGGAGTGAAGAGGTTCTGAACCCTTCTCAGTTACGGTACCGACGACTCAGAGGAACCACAGATACCCTCGTACATTGCAGAACCATCTGGTTCACAATACCCTCAGTCCTTCGACGCTTTATAGTCAAAACAATGGCAATTACTACTACAAAATCATTTCTAAATCTTTTTCGAAAAATCGAGTTATTAGTTGTAATTCATGCGTACAAACACGCTAAGCGCGCGGAGTGTAACTGATGGGATAGAGGAAATTTATCCTTTCTCTGTGCATTATTGTAGAAAAAAAACAGGCGGCGATGAAGTGCGGAGTCAACGGAGTGCCACTCACAGTGCAGCATGTCCGTTGATTGCCCAAGATACAATGCTGCCAGAAACTTCTGTTTCAGTGGACGTTTTCCAAGTTATGAGTGGCCATCATGGCGATGGTGGGCACGTGAAATTTGTAGGATCTTTGCAGAAATTCTTCAAACAATTCACTTTTATAAATTGATGTAATGATCGACACAGTGTCCGAGTTACTCCAGACATTGTGTAAATCCAATTGTAGCCTTGGAAATTCTACTTCCCATATTGTCTACTTCTTCGAGGCATACGAGAGATTTCATGCGGACGAACATAACCGAAACGTGACTATGTGAGCCTCGTTGATCCCAGATGGGGCATCAGTGTGGGTGAGGCGCTGAAACCTTGGAGCCCACCCTAAGTGTTATGTGAAATGTGGCTACCAGAAATTACACCATGCTAAGAACTCGGATACTTGCTCCCATTCCTTCGAAGATGCATGACCATATGAACTGGATGACTGCTTCTTGACACCGTGCATCACTGCTGAGATAGCTTTTATTGGGGCTGCTGTGGTTGAAGCAGGAATATCGTAATAACCTTGATGGCGCGATGAAGTGTCACGCGTATCGATGTATTGAGGAGGCAGCAGTTGAACTACCTCAAGTTTTCAGCATTACTTCAAATAATTTTCATAAGGGATGTTCTGCAACAAAATTATTTTTTAAGAAGTGCATGTTTGCTGTTTAAAATTATATATGTACATCAAAACAGCTGATTTAACAAATTCTTCTCATATTTTTAAATTGTTTTAATAGCGTTAGGTCATCATGGTTTTTCAGGCAAATATTTTAAGGTTTTTATTTGCATTTTTGGTATAATTATATATGTATGTGAATTATTAATTTCATGTAATTTTTTTCATATTTTGTCACATTATTTAGTGTCTAACGTTAATTCAATATTATGCATTCGCTAGTTAATCATATTTGTAGCAAAATTTCTGTCACTGTAATATTATACATTATTGTTGATAGTTTTAGCATGGACTCAGGATATAGTCTCAATATTTAAGTTTCAAAATGTTGTACTGTAACTCCTGCATCACTAACTGCCGAGCTACTGACGGCTTTCATGACAGTGTGTGGGAGATCATGTATTCTATGACACGCAGTTCTGACAGAGTGCCTGCCCGCCCTGTCATGATGCTCCCAGTGCCGTACTCGACGTCCTTCTTCCTACCGAGTCCTCAGCTCGTTTTTATTGCCTTACTGTATTCTGTGTCTGAAGTCGAGTTGTGTAGTCTGTTCTGATGCGCCTCTTGCTACGTGTGTGAAGTCCAGTTATGGTATTAATGATCTATTCTGAAATTTTGTGAGGTCGTATTTGATTCTTTGTATTTTTGGTTAAGACTTGTTCGTCTGTTTTGGCAGCTGAGAGCTCTGATGTGATGTTGACTTCCGTTTTTTAATTAATTGCTAGCTCTCAGTCCATGATTGCATGTAGTTTTTGTAGTCTTTCTTCTTGTACTGTGTTGGTTCCTTGCTTTATAGACTCATTTCTTGTGCGAGTCGAATTATTCATGAAAGCAAATTTGTCCACCACCATGGGTTGCTGATGGATGTGAAGGTTTCGTCAGTCATGTCTGGCTATCGCCTGATCTAATCAACTCGGACTTCCGTTCATGGCCGTGAATTAGAACAATCAATTCAACTAACACAAGCTAACAATAAGGCTTAATAACTAGACCAATTCCTCATTTGGTGATCCTCAACGCTTCCAAGGATATTTTCTGTAGTAGAGTATTTTGTTCGTATTCTCGAGAGGTACTTCGCTATAACACATTTGCCGTGAACTAAGCGAGCGTTCATAATTTGTTTCAACTGTGATTAGAATATTCCATTTTATGGGTTCTTTTTGTGGAAACTCCAAGTTGTGACCACAGACTTCACGGCGTTCAAGTGTCAAAATTTATAAGTTTTCATTGTTGAGTGCGACTGAACGTTGCTATCATCTTAGGTTTCACTACGTTTGGTTTGAGCTTTTTCAGTCGCAGTGATGCATCAGCTGATCCTACATTTGTCATTCGCAGTGCCGTGCGGGAATTCTTCCCTAAACTCCTCGTGCTGGTGAGTCCATCCATCAAGTAGCTGCTAAGTTCCAAAGACTGGAGGCAAACTCCAAACTTTCATAATTCATTTTTGAGAAGATTGAGCACAATATCGTATTTTTATTGCATTTTTACCTATTTGAACAGAAAAAATATGGCCTTTTGACGCTGCTGTTTTTATTCATCAACTTAGCTATGAAGTTCATAGTTGCAGTTGTTTCAATGTAAGCTAAGCCTTGAAATTCATTTTGTGTATTTTTTATCCACCGACGTGTCATGTTTGCTAGAACTCATTGGCTTCGTCTGCTCGTTCTTGTTATCAATATTTCATCAATACGAAGTGATAGTACAGAATTTATTTTTTTCATTAGAGTTTTATTTTAATACATAGAAAATCTTAAAAGTGTATAATTTTGGTAGCTTGTATGCATGCTATCGAAAGTATAATTTCAGCAAATATTGGGTGTTACGAAGTGGCAAAATATTCAATACTATAAGATTATCAAATATTAAATGGGTGTAAGAGTATCAAATAATTTTTACATATTCTCTGCATTTAAGTTATAAAATTCATGTCTGTGTTAAATAGACTATTCCAAGATTTAAAAGAAGTCGATCTCGGCGTATCCATGGAACTTTGTTTAAAGGAATATCTCACTCATCTCATGATCTCAGGATGGCAAGGAACTACCGCGACCCATTGGTTTCGAGGTGGACGAGAGCGAGGTAGTGACGCCGCCCTGCATGCTCTCTTTCTTCTGTGACGAACACTACAAGAAAATCATGCTCCTCTTCCTCAAACAGTACTACGAGGTGAGCTGGTTTTTCTCTAGTTACTTCGATATGAAACGGCCTATGTAGAAAATCTGTTAATGTGGTTGCCTATGTTTATGCTGAAGTTTCAGAACGCGTTAGGAACGCTCAAATAGCTTAAATTTGGTAGATTCGGTCATTTTCTGAAGAAGCAAAATACGGGGTTTGTCTCGAGCGTTTCATATCAATATGACTGAATTACCGTGTACCCGATATTAGTGCCAATGTACAGTGTGTACGATGTAATAGCTTATTCCCATGAATGAAAGTATTGAATGATGTTACTTATGAATAATAGGTTCGACCATAGACACTTAGGAAGTTGCCTGACTGATCTGTCTTATAAGTGGCTACCGAAGCGTTGAATCATTTCTTCATATATTCTCACGCTCCCGGAGGCACTGAAGAAAGGAATAGTTCAGTGCATCTTGAGATCTTAGCGATGTCCTTGGAGAGAAGTTCGATTTCTCAGCCCT
>VCRD01002130.1:86045-98933 GCA_006783055.1 Trinorchestia longiramus
GGCTATTGGCATTTCTCAAAACTATTCCTTGCTGCTTCCCGCAAAAGTAACAATTATTGTTGCCCGAGTCTACTTGGGATTTTGTAAGGCCTTTTTTTTTTGCCTTCCCGTGACTCAAGGACGGAACCTGCGTACCGTGCCACAGTCTTGTACAGACGTCATTATTTTTTATTCTCTTTCCCACTTCATATTTTCTTTTTATCTCTTCCAGATGCCTCTCTATTGCAGGCTCAAGCAACCAAAGCAGTAAAACGATGTGCTCTTGTCGTACCACTCTATCTTAATCTTGATAAATTTTCCTGGGTTAATCGCCTTTCATTCTTGTAAAGCTGTGATTAGACGCTGCTCAAATTAGCTTGTTGGCAGCACTGTTATATGCTAGCTCTTAAAGTAACTTATGTCTTAACGTGGCTGGAGTAAATTGTTCTTCGTTCCGTTCCAACCGGTGTGTCATTCTAGCTAAATGATACTATGTCTTATATTCGTCCGCCATATTCTTCTACATTCTACCCCATATTTTGGAAGATATTCGAATTGTGAAACATTTGAAATGAACTTAATATATTTGTTCTAAAATTTCTCATTGGATGATCAGAAAACAAAATCGGCTCAAACAATTGAAAACTTATTTGTTGTAATGAACGTTCATTAAGGTCTCAATGCTTGTTGCTTATGCTTCGATTGAATTTGTTAATCCTTCTTAATTAATGCCCTTTGTGCATGTGTGGTCAGGTGTACGACAGTCCTGACCGTAGTCCTCTGGAGCACGCCTATTGTGACGACGTCGTATTCTCTATGACGTCACTGCTGCCAGACGCTGGACCTCGAGCTGTGTAAGCTGTGTAGCTTTAGGGACATGGTCAAATTAGGGTGTGCTATAGGGTACGGTTTTTAAAAACAGCAGTTCTTACCATCTAAAGGTATCTTAACTAATGAACGACGTTGGTTTGTGGGGGTTCTTTGTGGGGTTGATTTCACTACTTATCATTGGAATTTAGTGGTATGAGAAGAATTTTAGTGTGCTTCGTAGCTATCAGCACCTCATGCTTCTTTTAACAGAATTCGTTTTGTGCAACCACTGAGTGACACGCTCCATCCGCCTCTGTGCTTTTAGGTACTGCGTAACCCAGGGATAATATTGATCTACTAATTGTTGTACGTAGAAGTGTTGATTTTGATCGATGCTTTTTGGGATAAATGCAGCTTGTTAGGTTTTTTAATATCGGTGGGACATGCATGTAACAACAAATTAAGAAAGGGTTAGAGAGTGATAGTTTATCGGAAGATGTGTTGATAAAATTTCGTCGTTCTGAACGGATGCATGAAAAAGGGTTGCGTGAAAGGAACGCTATCACAGAGAAAAATTTGTAGAGGTTGCTTGGATGTACACGAAAACCATTGTGAATGAAATAAGCGAGAGATGAGTGTTGGAGGGTATGCTAGAGGCATAAAACAGTATGGGTAATTGAACAAGTGTAAGATGGCCATGGACTCAATAACGGTAACCCAAAGGAACTTCGAAATAAATAGGTGGATTATTATCACAGCAAATGGGTCTAACTCATATTCTGCCATCTTTGCTTGAAAAGGACTGTGCTGACATATGTCAGTATCGTAAGTTCGCTATATCTGAGTGCTCTCTTACAGGGTGGAGGACAACAATCTCATACCAAACCGCAACTTGCGAACGTGTACGGACAGCAATCACCGCATTGACTTGTTGTACCGCAGTCGCTCTGATGTTATGAAGCTGCTCAAGAAGAGCCCTGCCACGCAGCATGACTTGGACTCGTTTGTCATTGACATGCCCGTTGCTAAAGTGAGTGATGTTTTTTCTTTCAATGTCCCATTGTTCTATCCATTATATTTGTGTTCAAGTTATATTTCTTCGAGTGTAATGCATCGACTATTAAGTGCCTGGTATGTATTTTTTGTCCACGAGCATTGATAGTGGTGAAAATTTTCAGGTGTAATGGTAATTTAAAAAAAAATGTTTGATGTATTTATGTCTGTATTTTTACATTGTTTCAAGTGCATTGAAAGTTCAAAAGTGAAAGAACACTGAATTGCTGGATCAAAAGCAGTACTTGTGTAATTCTGGGTTTGGAAGTGTGTGAAGCCGTCAATTTTGGTACCTCGTCATTCACTGCGTAAGTAGCAAGCGTTGATGCAGGATGTGCGTCATTGTTTTTATCGTGTATTTATTTTAACTCGCATACCCCATGTTGTCTACTAGTAACTTTAGGTATGGTTGGTGGTGTTACTTTCATTTTAGTCTAGACGCTCATCGTGCATTGTAGCCTTCATATTTGATCAGACGAATTAACTAGAAAAAACTATTGGGACGAGCTGGGATTTTTCCCCATTCTCTCCAATCCTTGATGGGCAAAAAATTTTGTGTTTTGAGTTAGTGGTACGTTAACGACAAGTCAGTGTATTTATAATCTAAGAACTACAGGTGCTAGATTATGTGTTTCATAGTTGATTTAATTCACGGATTAAACTTTCGCTGGCCTTGTATAAAACCGTTCATCATTGTTGTAGCAATCTGTTGGAAGCACAACGTCTGTTTTATCGTTAACATTTATTTGTAACTTGACTTCTCCATGTAACGACTTTTTACGTGTCGCTGTTACTTCATCCTTTCATTTTTTGTCTTAGACTTCCTTGCATCTGTGGCAGACTTTGATGAGATACAAATTTTATCAACTTTAAGGCTTTTTATTAAGTTTTGCCTGATCATTTCATCATTTTTGCCTTTGCAGACCCAGCTGATAATGCTCACACTGACCGGAGTGTACAGAAGAGAAGGTCTCAAGTCCAAGAATAACAACATCCGCTCATTTCAACGCACTCTCGTCATTGTGCCCATGGGGGCTGGCTTCTGCATTGCCAACGAGCAGATCCACGTCACACTTGCCTCTTACGACCAGATCAAGGTGAGTCTGGCATGGGCAGTGCTTTAACTCCTGTTCATAGTATGTTAAATCCAATACTCAAGGATTCGGGTGCTATGAATGTTTTAAATCCCAACTGCAATCAGTTTGCTCGTGAAAAGATACGAATTCCTATACTATCGAGTATTCAATAAATGTAATGTAGAACAGATTCTGCGTTTAATCCATAGTGATGCTGAATTTAACACTCGAGTTAAAAAAAATATCAAACTCAACATAAACTGTAGCTGGACAATTTAAAAATGATCTCTTGATTGAAATTGTGACACGGTACTCCCACAGATGGTCACTTCTCTTCACCCAGATGAAACAATGTTGAATTATAATTGATTTTAGCACCACGATGCCACTACAGCTGCCGTGTAGAAATGTTTTGCCTCTTCTTCGTTCACTCTTCGCTGGGTTGCTCTCCGAAGCGCTTGTGCTTCCGAGGATATTTGTAATTTATAAGTATTTATTTTAGTTTTAGTAAACTACTATGTCATATGTTTAAGATAAACCTTACGAGGAATGTTTTTTTTTTCATTTCATTTGGCCCAATTTGCAGGAAGCTTTCAAAACGAAAACTGCAGCTGCTGCTGCGGGTCCGTCCACTGCTCCTGTTGCAGCTGTCGTGTCGTCAGGTGGCCTCGAACCACAGCAGCTGGTTCTGGTTGAAAAGTTTTCTGCAATCTCCAAAATGCTGCCTGAATACTCCAAGCAGTGAGTTGCCTCTGTGTTCAGTTTTTGAGCCTCTCTTTGTGCTCAGTTTCTAAGCATGACTGCTTTTCTACTGGTCTCATTAGCGTGATGTTATTGTAACACATTTCAAGACGTATGAAACTATATGAAATGATCTATATTCCAGTATTCGAGATGTTTTGACGATGTTTGGCAAGTCTACTTGTGCATCGAACACATCACTGAAAATGCTGAATTTAACGAAGAGGTTTTCTCTCTTTGAATTAGTTTATCATTTGGTATGCAAGAACTATTGATTTAGCCACGCGGCTTTACCAGAACTCGTTGTAATTATAACTTGTATCGCGTCCAGGTGCTTGGAGCAGAATGCTTGGGACTTCGAGAAAGCTGGCACCCTCTTCTTGCAACTCAAAGGGGAAGGCAAAATTCCTCCAGAGTATTTCAAGCCCTAATTTAAGGAACCTAAACATGTATATATTGTATATATTCATATTTCATAGGCTGGGAAATTCATGTTAACCGCAAAAAAATTCTTTCAGCTAACTTGTTTTACAAGTGCGATGCTGTATTCTGAATCTGTCCTGCTTGTTTCCTACAATAATCTAAGATTCTTGTATGCCTCGAGATTTATTGCAGTGAATATTTTTACATTATATTAAGGTTTCATTGATCCTTGTTCTTATTGACCTCCGTTGCGTGCGCGGCAAAGAAGTTTGGTTCGTAACAGTAACACGATAGCTTAGGTTGTATTTTTTATCAACTAAGTTTTAATGACAGGTTCAAAATTTTCGGTTTACACTTTATGCTGTAAATTATGTATTATCGTGCCGAATGAAACTATATGAAATGTTTCGAGTAAAATGCTTTTAATTCGCCAAGGGCTCTGCGAACAGTTTAGGGAACTTTCAATCATCATTAAAGAAATTTTTATCGCTTTTGAAATGATCAGTGAGTTAAGTTACATTTTTCATTTTTATTATTTAAAAATTCTCAAGTTTTATTGAAACGGGTAGTTTTTGTTTTACATTCCTATCGTTATGTCAGAAATGAATCTGTTTGGACGCTATCAGTTACAAGTGGTTCACCTACTTTCCTCTTACTTTCTTCAGAAAATTTGGAAAATCATCTCTCAATCTGTAAGCTTTTCGCGGGTATTCGAGAGCATCGATTTTTTTCTTGTGGTTTACGGAGGTTGGCACTCGGCAGCAGGTCGTTGACGTAGTGACACCACCTATACAAGCGCTACAGGCTTCACAGTGCATATTTTCTGCTTAAGCCGTCTATTTATTCTGTTTCTTTGTAGCTAATCAAGTCACTGGTCAAACTTTACTTTTCTACATTAATAATATAATTATGTTTCATTTTGGCACGCAGCAGCGAGTTGTACCTTTCAACATTCACACTCGTCTTTGTGCCCGAGCTCACTGAACGTCGCTTTGCAGGTCACTTAACCGAATGTGTAATAGTTGTTATTCCTCAATCAATCTAATGTTTAGTAGTAATCTCAGCATGCAGGTTTAACTTGTAAGCTATGTGCTGTTAGTTACTGGCACCAAATTCTAAAAAAATGACTTTAAAATGTAAATTTGTCGTGGTTCACTCAGACAAGTCAGAAATTTTTATTCTAATGTAACTCTTTATTTTTCTACATGAATAAAACAGCTGAAATGTTAGACATTTTATGTAGTATTTACCATAGCTTTTAAATGCCTCCTTTTAACTCTAAAATAATTGAAGCTTGCGTAATAGCCGTTGTATTTATACGTGAATTAAAGTACTACGTAAACGAATACCGCCTTCGAATGAATTTAACTTCAAGCCGCTATCACACGGGGTCCAATCGGGCACTCTGCATCAGAACTAGCTATACCATTATGCAGGTATTAAAATGACTATATTGACGGCAGATTAGGTAAACGTGACAAAAATGCCTGTGGAAATATTTCTTAATAAAGATATAAAAGAGATTCCTCATACCAATAGTGTTCTGCATTAGTTGCGACTTTATTTGGAGTTCATCAAATTGTAATCTGGCGGAGTCTCAGAGCCATTTTTAACATGTACGATTATATTTAAAATAAGTACGTTAGAGTACAAAACTAATTTCGTTGAACTGATGTCATTTGTATAAGTTGATCGTTGCCGAAGAGCTCTGAACGAATTGTGCTGCAATTATTATTGAAAGCAAGTAAACATACAGTTTTGAATCAACAAAGAAATTTAACGGTGTGAACTCTTACTTTAAAACTCGGCAATGCATTTGACGCATGATATATATATATAGCAAATTGGTGACGTCAACTTCATATACATACATGGATTTGAAATTCTAGATAGATGTTTGTCAATACAAAGTATAACAGGAATACTTTTTACAAGCAAAGGTACAAAAAACGGAGATAAACGTTAAAAGCAACATTTGTTGAACCTTTAATCAATGCGTACTACTCATAGCGATCTGGTACTTTAGTCCGCATCAATTTGTGTTTCTAGCTGTGGTTGACTTGAGTATCCCTGAAGACGTGGAGCTGTACGTACTCTTCTCTGAAGCTTCATTAAACACTAATCAAGAGAAAGACAACGTTAGTTAATCCAGTCACTGCTGATTAATAGGATCACGAGCTGGAAATTTGGAGTGTATGTGTCTTGTTAATAAATTATTGCGAAAAATGAAGTGTATGGTTATTGGATCACATCATGAGCGTTGACTAACTTTATAAATACGAGAATTTGAATAATATGTCTATAAGCTTACTTGTAATCTCAGCATTTCTATTTATTCCTTATGTTTTGTATGTTTTGAAATGAGTGAATTGTGAAACATAATACAAAAATAGAAGCTTTATTTTTACTATTGTTCTTCTAGTCGTTTTTGATGTTGGACAGTGGCGAAATGTTTGCTAACGCGAATGTTGTGATTATGAATATCGGATCGTGTTTCTAGCCGCGTTTCCAAAATATACTACAATCTAATCAGGATGGTCAGTAGAATCAGATAACTGCATGCATGGAATAAGAGACATTAATGTCGAATAGTCAGTTTCTTTGACTAAAATGTGACTACCTGTTAAGCATGTGGGATTGTTTATGACAAACTGGATCTCCCAGTGATACCCTCACTTGGCTGGTTCATTTGCATTAAATGACTCAGGGTGGCCCTAGAGGAATTACTTCAGACCAATACTCTTAAAAGTATGGGTGGCGCGACCATTCAAAGGGGGTCGCGAAATGTAGGATCATACCTTCTTTTTTATGTAATAATGTTATTGTAGGATAAATATATCATGTTTTACGATAAATAATTCAAAGCAGACACGATTTTTTCATAAACATTACATTTTTCTGCCATATTTATATTTTATTCTTTATTTTGCTAAAGTTAACGGAGTCGTACAAAAATAAAATCTTTTAAGGGGGTTGATGCGGATAAAAGTGTGAAGATCACTGCTTTAAACGACTCTGACTCACAGAAGAAAATCTCTGGGATGCCACCCTGAATTACAGGCCATTAGAAAAGCCTCAGCCAAACGCTGGCCCTTTAATATAAGTCTAAGAACATTTTGTTGGCAGAATGCTCAAATCTTTTTTTTTTTGAAGACATTTGGTCCTGGAATTTTATGTTTGGTAATTTTTATATTTGTGCCCTGTTTTTGGCCTTTACCTAACATTTTAATAATATATTAAATCTTTTATCTGGATAGACAGAATTTCATTTTTCTAGTTCATAGACATTATACAAAATAATTTTTGAGTATAGATAAATTTATAAATCACCAGCTTGGTGATATAAATCACCAGCTTGGTCGACTATCACCAGCTTGGTCGACTGGTGAGCGAATCTGCTTGCGAGCGGGAAGACCCGGGTTCGAATCCCGCTGCCGACATGGTTGACTTGGGTAAACCATGAAAATGGTTTACGGCATGGCACATGGTGCCAAATACGGCATGGGACTTGGGTAAACAACCGAATAATTATCGATGTAATTATCCGACCCAAGAATGGGCCAGAATGTTCGTTCCTATAGCCTCATTCTATTCTATTCTATAATAAATTTGAAATTAAATTCAGTAATTCCGAGAACAAATGGAGTTTGATACTGAAGTAATATTATTTCAATAACTTCAATTGCACTGCAGTTTCGTTTTTCTTCTTTTTTGAATTCCGATAAAAATATTTATTGAGATTCCTGGGTTTTTTCCATGGAACATTTCCTAAATACCATTTGATAAAATATAGAATAAGAACACTTGGAGAAAATTGGTAAATGTTTACAAATGAAATAGATGTGATAAAAGCGAACAAGAGCACACGTGTTTTATTTAGTAAGTTTGAAAGAGGTTACGGCGGTCATGTTAGGTCGTTGCTTTCCGCAAACAGCCTGACAGGTAGTCAGGTACATCACGGATATCGCATTCACGATGTAGCCGTCATGTAGTGCAGTTGGGCTGTCTGTTGTTCGTCTACTTAAGTCTATTACTACGGTGTATTATTAATCATACAGTTGTTCACATATTGAGCTTTTGTGTATAACGTGTGCCAAACTTGTAGCAAAAATTAACGTATGGTTCTTGTAGTGAATGGAAAAAACGTTTACATGCTTAAATGTGCATCCAACAGTGATGATGCGTTTTGCAAACTTTTTAATTGTGGCAATAACAATTTTTCAATTATGCGCAGCGTGAGAATTCTGCCAAACATAAAGTTACTTGCTTTATGTCATTATTAATAATGTTTAATGCAAAAAATCAAAATATATGTTTTAAATCATTAACACTCTACGGCAATGAACCTAGCACCAGCAATGCTAAAGTAAAATAACCTCTTTCCACTTCACTAGAAGACCCAAATGATGAAAATTAGCTATGTGTTTCAATGTGCATTTAATAAAAGTGTTTGAGTGAGGGTGGAAATTTTTCTTTATTTTATTAAGTTAAATAATTTTAAACCTGTTGGAGTATGGATTTAGAGTTTGGTGAAATATGTTGGTTTTTCTCTAATAAATTGCAATAATTTTAAATCTGCTGGAGTTAAGATTTGGAGTAAGGGGAGACATTTTTCTCTTGTTTTAGTGATATATTTTTGTTCATTTTGGGCCTGAGAACAAATTATTTGCTTATACATTATTCCTTATGGGGAAAATATATTCGAAACTTGACCAAACCGATTCTCAATCAGCTTTCTGGAATGGATTATTGTTGAGAACTGAGGTTCTACTGTAAACACTTTTAACTAGGTGCCATCTTCATTCTTCAAGGTGCACAAATGTAGTACAATGTGCATATCAAATGCTAAGTGTGCCCTACTAACCACACCTAAATCTCTACAGTTGTTTATTACCAATTGTGAATTTCCTGAAGTTTTTCTGCTGTGGATGCTTTGATTGTTCCTGACACAAACAAAAGGTTGGAAGACTTCATCCATTGTATGAAAGCTGTCTCAGTTTACACCACACCTTTGCATCACTCTCTTCAGATCTGTTGAACAACTCATAATGGATGACTTAGATATGACACAATATCAGCCTCACTATGCTTACTCAGATTCTGATGATAGTGAGGAAGGTGTCACAGATCGATTTGCTGGATTAAAAGAACAGTGAGTATTTCATTCTTAAGGCATTTGCATCAATATTTTTGTGTAGTTTTATTTTATTTAAACTAATGTAATAGGCTATTGTAAATAATTATTTTTTTCCTCATATGTTTCAAATTTTTTAAATATATCATTTATTTAGCAGCTGCTGCTTCATATTTATATGTTAATTTTGATTCCTATAAGTGTACCCTAACTAAAATGTGCTCCAATTCTCTTCTGTTATGATAGCAGTAGAGTTCAATTAATAATTGGATGATTTCTATTCAGTAGTTTTGTATTTATATGTTTTGTTTCCTTCTTGTTGCAATTTCTAAACATGTACTATAATTAATTGTTTACAATTTGTATTTCCCTGCACCTTTTATTTTATTTAGATACAGTAGCATCTCTTGATTCAAACCTAATTCATTTTTTTGAGCTGTTGGAAGTGGGAAGCAATTTTGACCATTGAAATTATTGCATAAACAATTAATTCATTTGAGATCTCAATTTCTGGTGTTTCCTTTCTGATCTGTTTACTTTGTTTTCTCTCTGGTGCTTCTTCTCAACTTGGTTTCTTACTGGTTTCTTTTTGCATGAGAAATCTATCCAGACTTACCTCTCTCATTTTTTTTGGAGATCTTTTCTGCAGCAAGACATAAAATTGTCATTCATAATGTTCATTGCTCTATTGCTTAACATGTTAACCGCCATGCCTGATATCAGAGATTTGTCACTACCGCCACGACTTTGCTGTAAATCCGACTTTGCTGTTTACCTTCCTTAAATATTTTAAATTAATTTTTGAAAATTATTAAAAATTTGGAAATGTACCACCGGTGGTACATGCGGCGGTAAATGAAATCCTTCAATGTACCACCGGTGGTACATGTGGCGGTTAATGTGTTAAAGTTTAGTCAGAGTTATGCTTTTCAATGAACATCTGAAGGGTACCTGTCATACTAGACATTTTGGGGACTTCAACACTTCAAATCTCTGCCCTTTCTTCTTCATCTTCCAATGTACTATTGATATAATAGCTTGCTCTATGTCTTTCACCTGTTCCTCCTTTAGCTAAAGAAGATCTGAGGTGAGTTCTTGTTTATTGTCTTCCATAAGCCCTCTACATCATCAATGCTGTCTGATACTGCATCATCAATGTGAACCTTTAATCCCAAATTTTTGCCAAGCTGGGACAAAAATTTTGCCAAGTAGCAAACTGGCATTTTTTTTGTGTTCAGATTGCAAGACCACATTTGGATTGGAAGACAAAATTTATTTACCAAATGTGTTTGGATGAGGAACTGTTTGAGGAAAGGGTTTGAATTTCAGGGACACCACTGTAGTACTATGCTGCTAACACTAAAATATTGCATTGACTAAGGTAACCCATATGTGATTGTGAATAGATATTAATTTCTTTGTGTTATTTTTGAACTAAAATCAAAATTGATGTTAGTAGGTCATTGGTTAATAATGATAGCTCCTACTACCATTTTCAAATCCATCTACAGTAAAGAAATGTTTCTGTTTTGTATCTGAATTGTGTTATTTTATGCTTAACATTTTATATTTTTCCCAGAGTGTACCATGACAAACTAGAAGCTCTGAAGGGTCAGCTGGCTCAGCTGGAGGAGTATACACATCCTGAATACTGCAAGAAAATAAAGAAAGTGGATCAAGTCCATAAAGAGAGGTGAACTCAGTTCAGCATACACTAGTTCACTAAATACACTAGTAGATTTTTTGATATATGTACCTAATATTAGGATTCCAAATAGGTGAATGTAGAAATAGGCTATAGTGTTGAGACTAAAGTAATCTTATGATACAGTTGACTATCAGAAACTACTTATAGTAATATACAATTAGAGATACATTCATTGCTAAGCTATTGAAGATAACAGTACCTCATTTGTTTTGGTGCTAGTACCGATACTACTACTACTACTGAAACTTTAAAACTACCCAATGTTGCCATGCCAACTAGGCTAAACATTCTTAACTGATCACAATGCCACATCATTAGAAATGATCAACATTGGCAGGTAGCAATATCATTCCAACACATGACTTTCATTTATGATATTTTTAGCATCAAATTTCATTTGCTCCTTTCTGTTACTGTGACAGACTAAAACTCTCATTATTGTTGTGTATAGTAAAACTACATGGCAATACTTATCTATTTTAAGTTTTAACAAAAGAAAATATTATTGAACTTGATGCAAAAGGCTTGTTAGAGTAACAGCTTTGTCCAATCATACGACTCATGGTCTAAGTGTAGGTTGTATCCTGTGGGAAAATATTGATTTTAATGAAAGAAAGGTAATCCAAATATTTTAATGGCAATAAAATATGTATATAAAAAAGAGTTTAAATAGTCATCAGATAATATTTTGTTTGCTAAACATAATTTGTAGTATGTTTAAAAATGGAGGAAATTAGTTTAAGGTATACGCATTTGTTTATTGTATTTTTACGGATGATATAGAGTACTTTCTTGATTGCTTCTTCAGGTTACGCATGAATGAGATGTGGAAAGACATCGAAATACAACAGGCTGAGAGTGAATATGTTTTAGAAAGACAGCTTGCGCTTCGAGACTTCGAGGAAAAGAAAGCAGAATTAAAGGAAAATCTTCTCTTGGAATTAGAAGAGAAAAGAAAAGTTATTGAGCAGGAAAGATTTTCCCTGGATTTGAATGGAGATTCAATGGAGGTAAGTTGCATGCTTACTGGTGTAACCTCTTGAGCTAAATGGTGGTGGTTTATACTAATACCAAGGACTACTATTTATAGTAGTCCTTGACTAATACCTAAACAGTATTCCATATTGAATTTGCATACGTTTACTTTGATAATATTAGAGGTGAAGACTGATGTTTGCTCAAGAAACTTCTGCAACGTAAAAAACGATAATTTGCTGTTCTCTAATTTAATTTAAATTCATAATTATACCGAAAATCTAAACCACGTAATTTTTGCAAATGATATTTGAATAATATGGAGACCCTAATACACAAATAATTATAAAATTGTATCTAAACTTGCAGACGCAACCTTTATTATGTTGATTATGACGCTTAGTACTCGTATAGATGATGATGCCATGCAATATTATTTATCAAACTTGTTTAGCTTTCAGGACTCATAATTTCATTTCTCAGAAATATGTTTGTTACCGCACTGGTGCTCGTCTGACCAGTCCGTCTGATTCTGCTGTTCGCGATCATGCAGAAACGTGCAATACGATACCCCATTCTAGTCATTTCAAAGTAGTACGTGCAGCTTCAAGTGTTTTAGATCTTAGAATTTTAGAGTCTCTTCATTTTTAAATGCAAGCTATCACTTAACAACCAGTTAAGCTCATACCCCCTTACCATTATAGGTTCTTAGTTGTGTTTTTTGTCATATCTCTTTTGGCTATTTTTCTAAATTTATAGAATAGAATAGAATAAGGCAATAGGAACGAGCCGTTTGGCCCATTCTTGGTTCAATACCGAAGTCCCATGCCGTCTAAAGTAAATCCATCAGTCATGCACGTACACCTTAACCACGTAAGTCAATTTAGTCGTGTGCACACGTATCGCTCACGCACAGGCGTTTATGTCACGAGCATTTATCTCAATCATACATTAACCTTAAGGAGTTAGGGACATAGTTAGTAGGATGT
>VCRD01002131.1:0-10170 GCA_006783055.1 Trinorchestia longiramus
GAACCATGGGACCTTGTCATGAGGCATGAGACATTGTCATGAACCATGGGACCTTGTCATGAGGCATGAGACATTGTCATGAACCATGGGACCTTGTCATGAGGCATGAGACATTGTCATGAACCATGGGACCTTGTCATGAGGCATAGGACCTTTACAGTAGGAACTAAGTGATGTGTAGTTGAAATACTTTTAATTTGACAAAAACTCGGTCTTCACATGGCTTATAGCACTTGTCGGGCATATTTCACGAACTCTTGTGGTAATATTAAACAATAAAATCACTCATAAAATGGTGTTAGTTCATTTGACTATATCATCAGAAACTTTCTAATATCGACTGTGTTTATTGTAGCATTATTAAAATTTTAATTACAACGACGTATCAATTTTTCCATAAGCGGCTTGTTCAGACCCACCAGACATTTACTGTTCTCTCTGCAGAACCAATGATGATTTAAACTTATTAAACTGTTTTCAGTGCCTATAAAATGTGTAGCATCAGTTCTATCAAACAGTGGACAAAAATTACTGACCCTGGGTGCCATCACGGAACATGTTTCTCAACGACGAATACAAAGTCTAACTGACTGCAACAGAGCGGTTAACTCGGTTAGCTGATGGCAGAAGCTGTTAATCTTACAGGCATGTGGACGAAATAGTGGCTCATGTATCGTAGAAAATATCATCAAACTCATTAATTACTGAGTAAGTGTGCGTAATCTAGGGGAGCACACCGTTGGTAACAAGGAAAGAGCTTCTTATGTTGCTTTCACGTTTTCTGCATCATGATCTTTTTATATTTGTCGATTAATTATCGAATTTTCGCTTCGCACGTTTAGGTCTGTCCTCGTGGCGATCATAAAACAATTTTTCATATTTTTTCAAGTTTATCAATTATAATCAAGCAGTGATGAAGAACTGTGCTTGAAAGATCCATCTAAATAGGTTATATTTTTAAGAGGGCTGTTAGAATGTTTTCACTTTTATACACACTTTATGGAACCCGTGTTTTCATGTACTGTATTTTTATTTTTGAATCTAAATACAATGATTTATCTGCGAGCTTGAGACTAATACTATTAACAAATCGATGCTTAGCTTCAGAAAAAGGGCTTACATCAGAAGTTTTGAAGATGGAAATTCCAACACTCCTGCTGTTGCCGGCTTTATGCTCTACCAATCAATCATAGAGAACTCAGAATTTGCACGTTGCTTTACCGGAACTGATGTGTCTAACCGATTGTTAGGCTCAATAAATCAACAAACATTAGTACGTAAAGTTAAGTCCTTCGCTTTCTTCTCAAGAAAAGAGGATAGTGTATAGAGAATAGAACAAACACTTGTGAGTAGGGTTAGATCCTTCACTTTTTTCTCAAGAAAGGAGGATAGTGAATAGCAAATAGATAAACAAACGCTTGTAAATAGGGTTAAATCCTTCACATTCTTCTCAAGAAAAGATTATAGAATAGAGAATAAACAAACAATTACATGTAAGTACGGTTAAATACCTCACTTTCTTCTGAAGAAAAGAGGATAGTATATAGAGAATAGACAAACAAACGCTTGTAAGTATTGTTAGATTCTTCACTATTTTCTCAAGAGAGGAGGATAGTGTGTAGAGAATAGACAAACAAACGCTTGTAAATAGGTTTAGATCCTTCACCCTCTTCACACGACAAGCGGGCAGCCAGCTTTCCTACCTACTGCGCTATCATACCTCCTGGTTTGGAAGGCCGACAAGGAACACGCGCTCGTATCGGAGAACATTTTTTGGTCATTCCAACGTTGTAAATGGCCTTGTCAAAGTTTTAGAGGAGAAAAGAACTCAGCGGTTTTCAGAGCTAAAAATTGTTCGAATTTTGGGCAACAAGGTGATAACTCAATGGGGATAACCGACACTCGTGCCGAAAAGCAACTTATATGTAAAAAATGTACAGAATATTAGTTAGATACTTTTTGTGGCTGTGTTGGGGCGTGTTTTTATCCGTTAATCAGATTTTTTGTATGGTGATATAAAGGCTGCCGTAGAAATACACAGGCATGTTACCGCTGGACTACGTGTTGCTCAATTAATTGAAAGTCATTTCAGCATTCGGTCGAATTCTTTTGAATTCGACCGTATAATGGAGCGTTTTTGAATGGCAAAACTACGTTCTCATCTAATACAGATATTATGCTCGTATTTTCAAAATAATCAAATGAAGACATGCTTACAGAAACACTGGTAATACCATGCCGGCAGAAGTGCTGATTATGGCATGCCAGTAGAGGTACCATAATCGAGGTACAGGTTATCAGCACAGGCAACACTTTCAAATTTTGAAAATACCAGTACCAGGCCTCACAATTGACTTATCCGTAATTTATTAAAACTTTAAGCATTCGTATTTTTTTGTGATATAGAAGCTGTTCAATAATTATTTGTAGAAATATTAGAGATCATGTTTATTAAATGAAAAAATCACACAAATGCAAATAAGAAGAAAATAGTCGTTAAATAAGTAATAGTTGCAAATGTGGATATTTTATTCAACGCACCCTCGGTCTGCGAAGATAAGATAAATCGATCGTTTTGTACGTGAAATTTTGCAGGATATAAAATTTATCTTCGTCAGTGAACACGAAGTTCCGTAGCGTGCTTTCACGGACACCAGAGACAAGAATTTCAGGTCTTGAAACACGTTTGTCGACAGTTTTTGCATATAACTACTGTTTTTTACTTTGTAAAAAGAGGTCTTTCAGTCTTTGTGGAGAATAGTGGATATGGCTCCAACGAATACATCCCTTCTTTCGACAGATTTCTAAGGAATCTCTTTGAGTTTCTTCTGAGCTTTTCTCTGGTGAATTTTATTAGTTTTAAGGTTCTGGCAACTCGAACCTGACCTTGTCCGAGCTAATTTTTTACTTGTCCAGTATTTTCAACAGCTTCAACATTCTCCAGACGAGAATTCTGTTCACTATTAAAGTTTGATAAATATCCGTGTGAGATTTTCCTGTCTTTTACAGCTTTAAAATAGCTATTCTTTAGTGTAAACCCTTAGGTTTACATGATGTTCAGTGTACAGGATGTTCATTAATTACTGAATATTAAAATAATATCACAGTAATATTAATACAAACACCAGTTTTTAGGGAAAAATGTTGTGTTTTTCAATACATATTGTTAGAATTACAAATAGCCATCTTAAATCCTCGATAAATAAACATATATATGAAACATAGCCATCTGATACATCCAGCGATATTGTTATGCAATATTTAAGCAATATCGTATTGAAATATTAGCGTGTGTCATTCTGTACTGTGACGCTGTACTGATGCCATCGTCAAAACAAACGTGAATTTAACTTTTCTCATTGAATATAGATGCAATATAAAATAGGACTACAGATTGCAAAATAGCTATTTTGTTTTCACTGCTTTGGCTTCTATCTTTAGCTAAACATGTCTATTAGATCGTTACAAAAATAATGGCCGCTCGAAGGTCTGGGGTTTGAAAAGTAATTTTAACACAACTTTTTTAGTTTATTTTCGATGAACCTTGGCATGCATAACAATTAATGTGTGCTCATTAATATTTTGTAACTTCTGTTCAGACAGAACATAATTTTGAAGGATAGAATCCCTCCATGATGAACATGACAAAACATGACCTTCGCCTACTTATGTTTCACGAGTTCAAACTTTGGCACAACACCTCCGAAGCTTCTGCCAATATCAACCGAGCATGGGGAGAAGAGTCCACAAGGGATCAGACAGTACGAAGGTGGTTCGGGAAATTCCGGAGTGGTGATGAGAGCCTTAAAGATGAAGAGGGTAGAGGACGTTTGGGTAGTCTCGAGAACGAGCAATTGCATGAGGTTGTTGAGCAAAATCCACGTCAAAGTGTTAGAGAAATGTCTCAGACACTTGGTGTCAGCATTGCAACAGTGAAAAATTGGAAAGCGAAGATTATTGAAGATTATTTGAAAGGTGAAAAAGCTCGATAAATGGGTTCCTCATGAGCTCAATGAGAATCAAAAGCTTAGGCGTTTTGAAGTGTGTTCGATGCTCTCTCTGCGCAACACCAACGATCCCTTTCTTGACCGAATTGTCACTTGTGACGAAAAGTGGGTCCTTTATAATAACGGTAAACGATCAGGTCAATGGCTCGATCGTGATTAGCCCCCCAAACACTTCCCAAAGCCAATGTTGCACCAGAAAAAGATTATGGTGACTGTCTGGTGGTCTGCAATAGCTGTTATTCACTACAGTTTTTTGGAAGTCAATGAGACCATTAATGCAGAGAGATACTGCACTGATCTCGCTGTTATGCATGCTCGATTGAGCGAAAAGAGACCAGCATTAGTGAATCGACGTGGTCCAATTCTGCTCCACGATAACGCGCGACCACATGTTGCAGGAATGACCGTCCAGAAACTCACAGAACTGGGATACGAGACTTTACCACATCCTCCATATTCTCCAGATTGTTCACCTACTGATTGTGATTTATTCAAGCACCTAAACACATTTTTGTATGGTAAAACTTTTATTTCTAAACAAGAGGTGGAAACGACCTTCAAAGATTTTGTTGCATCACAGCCATTAACTTTTTATCAACAAGGGATAAATAATCTCGTAGTCCGATGGTAGAGATGCATAGCTGCTCAGGGTTCATATTTTGACCAAGTTTAACATCTCTATTGTTCATTTACCAAGGATTAAATGCATGCTTCTGAAATCGACCATTATTTTTGTAACAACCTAATATTTTTAGATGTGTAATTTGTAAATTATTTCATAAGATTTCATTCGTCCACTCTCACGTTAGCGTTTACTTTTCAATTACACGCACACTCTGTGCTCACCTTACATTCACACGCACAGTCTGTGCTCACCTTACATTCACACGCACACTCTGTGCTCACCTTACATTCACACGCACACTCTGTGCTCACCTTTCATTCAAACGCACACTCTGTGCTCACCTTTCATTCACATGCACACTCTGTGCTCACCTTTCATTCACATGCACACTCTGTGCTCACCTTTCATTCACATGCATACTCTGTACTCACCTTTCATTCACATGCACACTCTGTGCTCACCTTTCATTCAAACGCACACTGTGCTCACCTTTCATTCACATGCACACTCTGCGCTCACCTTTTCATCATTGAATTCGAACATGGCGATTCGGATTCAATTCGGATGCAATTCGCGCAGTCCCTTGACAACACTGAGTCGATGCACCTGAGCAATAAACAACGAGCGGCGTAAGAGACTAAATTGGTTGCATCTCACAGCGCTCTGCATTAAAGTGTTCTGAGAAGCGCTGAAAGGCTGCCTATCGTGTGGTACGAGCAGCTTTCCTGCTGCTGAACTGGAGGTTTGAGAATAAAATTCCGAGGACGCTTGTTACTCTGAATAAAAGTTACTTTCCGCTCGTGTCATGCAAGTCATAAGAGAAAATTAGGGCTCAGACAAACGATGTTGAATATATCACATGTTTCACTGGTTGAGGTAAACATAAATGTAAAAATGCTGGGCTGTATAGAACAAAGAGCCATGATTCTGCACGTTATATCGGCTGCTCAATCAATTGAAGAGATGCGTGTATAAGTTCTGATTTAAATTTACCATAACTTGTCTGAATTTATGCAGTTGTTGACAGCATGGAGACCAAACATTTGAGTTTCATGATAAACGAGTTGGGACATAAGGAATATCTTTAATCACAAGAGATCTGAATAAGAAGCGATCTTCCATCACGTGTAATGCTGGAAAGTACCTAATTTTTATTCTTAGCGAACTGGAAAACTCCCTACATACTGTTTCTTTGTTTTATAACATTATGAAGTAAATTCAAGATCTTAAAATATATCATTGATAATTTTAGAAATGATTCATGAGCTATTTGGGAAAAAAGACAGTATAACATGTACGAAATAATATAATGCTGTTGTTCAGTATAGTGTAAGAATGCTTGATGGACAATTTGAGCCGATCATTAGTCGTATTATATTTCGTCCTTTCCCAACGTGCATTGTTCGTTGAGTGTACGCTGTTATTATTACCATTCGTGATCTGTGGGGAAGCTATCTATGAGAAAAGTGGTTCAGGAGGTGTAATTTTAATGTTCACAACCAGTTCACGAGCACAAGCCTGTAACACGTGACCAAGCATTGCTAGGTGTCAACTAAGTCCACCTTTGTCCAGCACAGCCCACATTAGCCCAGCAAAGTACACCTTAGCCCAGCAAGGGCCACCTTAGCTCAGCAAGGTCCACCTTAGCTCAGCAAGGTTCACCGTAGCCCAGCAAGGGCCACCTTAGCTCAGCAAGGTCCACCTTAGCCCAGCAAGGTTCACCGTAGCCCAGCAAGGGCCACCTTAGCTCAGCAAGGTCCACCTTAGCCCACCAAGGTTCACCGTAGCCCAGTAGCATGCGATTACTCGTACTACTGACTTTGAGAGCCACCCGTAAGACATTTTGAAATCGGATATATCGTTCTTAGTAAAACGGTAATATCATAACGAACGTACCAGTTGTAAAATTATTTAATTCCTCCTTTCGTAAAATATATTATGAGACTTCACTATTTACTTGGTGACGATACCACACAACGTTATTTTGTGATTCAAGTGTAATCATTGTACGTACTGAACTGCGTTCCTGTGGGTTAAAGTTCATCATCCTTGCATAGGAGTTGCGTATGCATGTCTGCTTGACCTGAAGAGACAGCTGATGCGAGCAAGCGTTGCGTTAATATAGAACCCTGTTGATGTACAGAGGACTCTGTGACTCCGTCGGCAATGCGGAAACTCTTCAGCAGGCGGTGACTGTTCGAGACCACGTGACTCTGTTTTGGTTGACTCATGTACGTTTGTTGAGTCAAGTGATGGTGAGGGTAACATGCTTAGAGGTCATGACCTTCACTACAGTTGATGAAACTCCCTGAACTGCCTGTCACACCTATAAAGACTAGTTATGCTAGTTTGCAAATACGCTGAACGGGAAGTAAAACTGTAATGTTCAGGAAAGAGACTTTATTTCTAATCAAGTATGCTGCACAGATACATTGGGTTTTCAATTCTTAATGTTAACATCTTAAGAATAGTGATGATGCTCCAAACGACCATTCCCGTCCTTTATACTACAATTTAAAGTAGAGGCTCGTAGGGACGCTTTGATGAACTTGATGTTATTGTCTTCCTCAAGGTGTCCAGTGTAGCAGCATGCTGAACATGTTTCTCGTCTGCCGTTGATCACTCAAAAACAGACCAAGATGGTTACGAGAATTGAACTTGGGTCTTCAATTGAACCCAGTGCTTTCAAAGAAGGTTGAAGGTGCTATATTCTGTATCTGAACTGTTTCCACTGGCACAGATTCAGAGTATATAAAAATGTGTAGTTTTCAATAATTGATAGGATTTCAAAAAAGTATCACTGATAATTATTGAAGAATACTCATTTGTAGCTTTCTAACGACGGTAATGAATAGTGGTACACATTCAGAGCTCGTCAGATAAAAGCGCAAATTAGCGTACTTGTGTATTTGGGAAAAGACCTTCCACACATTATTATAACCTACAGCGTAGTATTAAAAAGTGATAACAATGATCCATGATGCAAAAACTCCGAGTCTTCCTTTTCTTTGTACCCGTCTGCTGAAGTACCCAATTCAGTCGAACTGGAATAAAATTTCCCTGGTGCACTGAATACTGAAAAAAGGGCAGACCTAATCCTTTCTCAGGTCTAATCCGAAAGTTTAGGGATTTAACTCCAGCGGTTAAGAATCTTTGTACCTGCAAGTTTACGGATTTAACTACCAGTATCTAAGGGAGATTCCCATTGTAATAACATAGGAGATATTACGCTCAAAATAAAATATATAAATTTATTTATTTAAGGAGACACCTGGCGTTTTATTGTATAGTGTTGATGTTGATCATGGTAGAAGAGAATATTCCGGTAACATGCTCTCCAGGGAGAGCAAGAATATTAAAATAAAGAACGTCAAGGAACCGAATTCTGGAGGCCCTAATTAAAACCATAATCAGGTTTACGAGTACAAGTAAATGGGAAAAAGTGTGTTAGAAATGGAGTATGCAGGACTGATACCTACTCATATGGTTGCTAAACTATGTATTTCAGGTGCACGAGTAGAAACATGTTATTTATTAACGTGAGTCAGGAAAAATATCACCGGCTATAGAGTTCAGCCTGAAAATAATGCCAATAATACGTACCTGAGAGGTGCAGACAGGACGTTGCTAGTGTATGCAGGTTATAGGTTTAAAAGTTTTGTTCAAATTTTCCTCTCCACTGTTAGCTTTTCTCTACAGTAAAAAATCTGTTACTTCCCATAGGGTAAAATGCATGTAAAATAGAGGTAATTAACGATGTCTGACCAACTGGATACTTTTTACTCTGCGATGACAGTCGCTTGCTATTTTGAACTAGGAAACGCTTCTCTCCCTTTACGCAGACCAGTTATTTGTTCCACCAGAAGGTAAATGAGTCTGCCGGTAAACCGGGTGTAAGAGTTTGACACTGCTTTATCACAAATGACCTATGCCAGGACTTACAAATAGATTTTTCAGAGTGTTTGAATTAGGTGGATCAGAGTCGAATACAATGTGATCTGAAAGATTGGAAGCGACTTTCGAGTAAAATATGCAGCGGTAATACATTCGAGTAGTTAGGGAGGTATTTTGAACAAGGTTCAGATAAATATTGGGGTTGTGAATGGGAGCACTTGGGTCTAACGCGATCAGGTCTGACGTTTCTGGCGAAGACACCAAAATTTCGTCACTTCATTAAGTGCGACTGGCCTTCGTCCATCAATTTCATTTGAGGACAGCTTGCGGAGTTCATATGTCCGGAACAAGAACTTTTTCTTCAGTTATTTTTACTTTAGACGTCATAACCTTCGAACAATGTATGGTTATGTATTTAAAAGGTCTTGAATAGTTGTTATCAATTAGTACACCTGCACGTACAGAATTTTAGGTGCTTTCTAATGAATTTATTTTTTTCATTTGCAAGTTGACACCGCCTTTCCGAACGAGTTCCTATACTGAAGGGGAAGAAAGCTACTTATATATAGTGATCTGGCTCATTTAGTATTCACAATACAATGTTTAAAATATACTTATACTCGTTCCATTAAGTCAATACTTAGCGTGAAATAAAAACTATATTTGAGCTCCTCAGTAACGCTTGCTTGAAATTATTTTTCTCTATCCAATTCAACAGTGACGGGACAAGAAATATATTTATAAATAGATACAAGCTAGTTTTTACTATATACATATGTAGGTTATTATATTTTATGTTCAAATGATATTTGGTATTCATTTATACACTGCTTTCTTCTTTATCTTTGTTTATAGACAGAGAGTGCATATGCAGGTAACGCTCGTTTTTTGTAAAATACTGCTAAAGAAAATCTAATAAAAATTAAACCTCCACTGCCACAGAACCTAGTACGGCCATTGCCTCTAGGCTTTACTTATTTTTCTGGAACGCATCTCCATCTAACAGCTTTACCTGAATGTATATGTACACATACAGATAGATAAACTATGTGTGCGTAAATCATCCACAAGATATCAATACGAGAAAAAAATTAATTAGAGAAGTAAATTTGGTTTCTAATCACAATGTTTTGTCCTTCAACACTCAGTGGTTTAGATGCATACTTAATTGCCTGATCAAATAAATCATGGGTGCACTTGGCTCGAGTTAAGTGCATGATACGAGTGTCTGGATGGCTGTGTCTCATGAACGAATAAAAATATCTCTATGCTATCTGATATCTTTGTGCTAGTCCATTGCGTGTGAAGTATGAGTTTGATAAACGCTTCTTCCGCTCATTATTCTGTTCAAACATGGAATATTTCTTCTGGACTTCCATGAAATTAATTATACAAACTATTGAGATACCCGGACTCTTAGAGATTTTTGAATAGTTGCTTTATTTTAACAAACCATACAAACAACTCTCTCCCTCCCTTTTAGACACGCATAATACGTGAGGCCAAGTTAGATCTGCGATAGACTACGAACGCATAAGATGGCACGGTGAAAGACAGCTAGAGTAACTACCCGCATGCAGTCCGAAGGTAACTGAGCCCATAGCCAGGCTCAATAATTGCAGCTGGCATCTCGTACCATCTGGC
>VCRD01002131.1:19242-38762 GCA_006783055.1 Trinorchestia longiramus
GAAATTCGTTTACGCAGACGACTTCCAGATAACAAAATTGTCTTCCAGTCTACTTTCATCGCTGCCACCACTTTTGTTGAAGGTAAGAACTGAATTGTGAGTATGTCAAGCTTACCTTTTGAATTTTGTAATTCCATCAGGCATTCGACCGGAACTTGGCATTTGTTGTGAGATCTACACGATTCCCACATCAAAGTGCAACAATTATTCTGCTGTTTGTCTAGCTTGAAACACATTGTATTACATTTGACTGAGTCTTACAATATTGCTTTCGAATGTTGAGTTTGGTTAGTATCACTTGACAAATATTTCACGTACGAATTGATTTTTATAATAAAAAGTGATGAAACAATTCGATAACTTAATTGAACTGTGAGTGAGTGAACAATACACTTTATCTCTAGTACCATATTTTAACAGATGCACGATATCCTTTTCATTGGTCGTCGTAATGATTTCAACCATCATTCATGACATAACATTTGTTCTTTATATCTATGACATGAAATTATGTTATGAAATTAACAACTTCTGGATAACGGCAGCGAACTTTTCAATGCCTTTATCATTAATTCACGTTTGTCATCCAGCCGCAGGTGGCTGTCATTTGTGAGCTTGTGTTACTTTACATTCACTTGCTTTGAAAACATGCTTATAATGAGTCTTCTCTATGCATAAAGAATCAAAATCATATGTAAAAATTCAAGTAAAAGAGTCTCAATATCTTGGAAAAAACTATCTCGAAGCTTCATGGAGCGGCTAGAATAGAATAAGAAATTAGCCGAGTGCACATTAGAAGAATGAAATTTAGCACCACGCTTATAAGTTTGTTAACTTTGAGCAATCGTTGAGAGCCACGAGCGCTTGGAAAAGGCAATATCAAGTTAGGTGTTAATTTACGTATAATATGTCTTCTGTAGTTACACTACAGAGAACATTTTCTTGCAATATTCCTTCTCGCAAACAGATATGCTGTTTTTTCTAGATTTTGTTCCTGCGTTTTCTTCATGGCAAGTTAGTTATCAGTCTGCCATGGTTAAACTAGGAATATAATAATAATAATTATGGACACTCGAAGACTTGATACGTGCAGGATTTCTAATAAGTTCATGGAGGTAACTACATATAAACTGATTCATTTCTAACTAATTCGTTCTAGTAATAAAAGGACTGACAGAGATGAAGGATTAATTAAACTGGCGGTTAATTGCTAGGTAGAATGAAAATTGAGAAGAGATGAATGAATTTTTGACAAGCGTAGCGTTCTCAAAAACAAAAAAAATAGAAATTGTATACGTGCATTGGCGACATGCAATACATGTGTAAGTTTCAAATTATCATCCCTCTTTAGTGATGTTGCAAATAAGTATTCATGAAAGTACTTCATATCAGTAAACTAACACCGTCTCTGCCCTCAACGTATTCATCACAAAATCCGATACATTTTTTGGTACTGTCAGCGTGTGAATTGCCGGGTATTCGGTACAGTAAAAAGTGATGATGTTTCGAAAGGAGTACTCTTTGTATTTTCAGGAATACGGAAGTAAATTATCTGTATTGAAGAGTGTCATAAATATTTTCAACAAAATTTGTGTACGAGGAGTTAAAGTTGTCCCATTTATCTTCATCATTTGTTCTAATACGTCCATGCTGATACTGAGGTGAGAAAGATATTTCACTGTACGACAGAGCAACTGATTCTTTTGAGTGTATTGATTTGTTTAAGAGGGAAACTACCAATGAGCGTTATTATAAATTCTCAAGATATTCTCATGAGTCTAGAGTATGCATGGAAGTAAATTCGAGTTTTTCAACCTTTTGGCTAGTGATGCAACAGATTTTCAAAATAAAGAACATTTTTTATGAGATTCATAGTAAGGTAAAACTGTAAGCCATGTATAAAACAAATAGAAACAAGCAGAATATTTTTACCTGTTGATTTTACTGCACGAAGTTAAATATTTTTGAGAACAAATTTGACCAAAGTATCTACAAATGCATAAACAACGAGACACTTAATACGCTGAATGCATTCCAGAACTTCATTGAAGTAAACACACAAATTAAATGTCACTACTGCATAGATCTCAGACCAAACTTTCCTATTATCAGTAAATAAGGGAACGCATCGGCCACGTTGTGAACATTGACCTTTCAGCGCTGTAGCGAGGACGCTCGCCACGCGAAGTGGCCTCAATAGCTGCTGAGCTCACAGTTGCTCTTTCCTGCCCCTCTACAGCTGCACGAGTGTCGTACTGCCTGCACATGTAAGCCTTCGATTCAACAGCTGCAAAGCTTGTTGAAATGTCACGACAAACGTTGGTTCCCTTCGCATTGGGCTCATGCTCAACTTAAAACTCGCGTTTGCTGTGTAGAGTGGATGTAAGGGAGGCTTTTCCTTCTGGATCAAGGTGTAGCTGTTTATGGGTGTAACGTACAAAGGGGAATGTACCTTAAATTTTTGCTTCGATCCCTGTGGTTCCCATACAAATGAACATAATGGAGTAACCTGGGAATTTGTTTTTTTTTAAATTGAGATCGACACGCGAAACTTGTCGCACACAATTGCTATTATTATTATTAAGTTCATGGTTTAACCACAGCAGTTGTACACTACTAGCAACGCGTATTCACCATCGAAAGAACTTGCTCAGTTACTGTTGCTGCGGTGAAATTACTGGTGTGCCAGTAAAATAATAATAAAATTATTTCCAGTATTATATATATCCAAAGTATACAATTTTTTGGTTAATAAACACATAATTATTGAACACCTTGGTTAGTCGTTTAATAGATCGTAGTAGAGTTTATTTTTAGAGACTTCAGGTTTATGTTTTTGTGTTTAATAACAGTTACAAATAAGCGTTTTCGTCTTGATATCTGACGAGTAAAACTGTACCTACAAGTCTTCTTCTCACTTCCTTTTTGTGTTGAATGCTTATTTAATTACGTGAGGATCATTCGTTTACATGAGTACTCTAAATTTGTAAGAATTCTCCGAAACTTGATAACCCTTTTTCAATTGAGATGAAAGGTCAACGTTATCTGATATGGTGCATCATATAATAGATAGTGATATAAAATTAATAATTCATAGAAAATATATAATTGCTATATTTTTAATCAAACACTGATACGCCATGGACATTTGTGTTTATTGCTTCAAATGCTCAAAATGTTCTCGAAGGTAAGTCCGGCCCAGCGCTCTTTTCTTGATGTGGTTTGTCATTTTTCTGACATCCTCTTAACTCATGTTAGCTGCGAAGTCCTTCACAATAAGCTCTAAATTTGCTATTTGCTTAGTTGACACCCGACTCTGTGTACAAAGGCCTGGGCCCAGAAAGAGAAATCAAGAGGGGACAAGTCTGGAGAGTATGGAGGCTAATGGTTATCGATTCAACGTAAAATCAATCTGTCGTTAACTTGGATTTCAGGAACTGAAGACTGTCATATGATAGCTGGTGCAGGCCTACTAAACCAAGTGCTTACTTCTGATGGCCACAGCCTTAACTGCATGCCAGACTGTATTCTTCACGTGTACATCAGAGTTAAAGGTTTTTCAAACTAAACAACTTGGAAACTTCTCCTATCCACCATCCTCACCCATGACATAACTTTTTCTCCATGAGTCTTCTTGCACTTGATTACAGTGTGGGGATTTGTTGGGCCCACGACCTGTTGATTTGTTTGGTAACTGAGAACACCACATGAAATTTTTGAGAATACTATATGCAAGATGAAATAACATGATATATGAAAATTTATGCCAATTTATATAAATATCCAACCTCTGTGGTAGCAGAAATATCTTCGTCTTAGTAGGCATAACTATTAAATAGTCTTTATGAAGGATTGTTTTAATATCACTATTTGTAGATCATACTGTAGTGGTACCATCCTTCACGAAAAACTTCACACATTAATAACTTTGGGTAAATGTAGCAAGCCGACGAGTAAACCAAGTACATAAACCATGCTTTCGCGTGTAAGACTGGCATACAATGTGGCCAATGAGCGTGGGTGTATCCGCACAACAGCAACTACTATTACTACACGGAAGTGTTCAATGGTCCTCACGTATAAACAATCTTGCATACATACAGTACATCTAAGAAACTTTTTCAACCATACATGTAATCAACTGTCTGTACTAGTTGCTATGCAATGAATTGTTCCGACAACATGTTTGAGCTGTTCAACGTTTATTGAGATGTAGTTTTTACATGCACCCCAAGTTGAGAACTCCTGCTCTAAATCAACATCGAAGTTCGAATTATAACTTTACTATCAAGATGACAGTAACCAAAGAGACTACGATTCACAACTTTGAAATCTACTTCAGATGAACACCATCCTGCGCTTAATTTCTTGACATGATGTACATACAAAGCTATTTGTAACCAATAATGCAATGAAAGTCACCGATGTGAAATACATAAACGCATTAACATAAAATTTCGAGTGAAATTTTTTGCAAGATTTCGTCAGTAATATCTCATTGACAAGGATTTCGAGAAGTTCGAAAATCTTGATATGTAACGTATTACATATAGAATTGTAAAGTTTGTTATTAATTGTCATTTCATAAATCATCTCACTCGTAGAGTGTCACAAGTAAAAGCTCTACTATAAAAAATGAAACTTCTGAGAGTAAAATACAGGTTTATGCGTATTTTTTCAACAGCTTTTTGGAATGCCAGTAATTACTAAGTTGTTAAGAATTGTCAGTGGTGCATCTTTTTTATGAATAAAATGTATTGGTTTTGCAATGTTTTACATTCTTCAGATTTTTTTCATTCGCATGAAACTCAAAACCATGAAATATTATTTAATAAAGAAAAATCATTAATTACATTAAGCGACAAACAAAACAGCGTATTTCTCGTCACCCTTAAAATACGTTTGCGTGACCGCAGTTTATTCTGATGAACTGATTTCTATTTCAGCTCCAAGCTTCAAAAATGCACGAAGTTTGTTGTCCGCCCAAAATGCAAGGGTTGTAAGAGGTGCAAACTCTTACCTTTTCTAAATAACGTAGAGTCTTGTTTTCAATCTTCAGTGACGACCACTAGAGTTTCCTGTTTTTCTAGAAACGTAAAAATCGTCCATTTGTCTCATTTGAACATCATGTCTTCGCCTCCAGAAGTCTAATCCATCGCTTGCAAAAGGCTCGGAAGTTCTCAAAAGTTACGGGAATTACGGTCATCTGAGCCAGAGAATAATCCTCGAGTGTCGTATTTCTTTCAGTAATTCATAAGAGCGCTTCGGTTTTTAGGCATCTTATTGCTATAATTTAACGGAAACTTCTTGTATTCTTTTTAAGTTCATACTAATAATTTACCCAGGAAGTTTTAGCCTGAAGTTATGGCGCTGGCAACTTCGAAGGGACTGATTTTAGGTGGTCGTGCAAGTCTGAGCAAAAGTGCTCAGTATAAAATCGGGGTTTCCTGTTGCTATGACCGCAAATGTCGCTGAAGATTTAGTGAGCGTAACAAATAAAGATAAAATATACCACACATGACATGTAATTTTCAAGCATTTCCGCTGTTTTCATATAAATTCTGCAATATACTATATATATATCTATATATATATACCTATATTATGTATAAATATTGGATACACAACAACCAAAATATTCTAAAGATAAATAACAGTTACTTCAGAATGGTGTGAGATACAACTTCTTCACAGAAGCACTAAGAACTGTATTCGTAATTTAAGAGTTAATCAAATGTTAAAACGATGAAAGATCCTAAGAAGTGGAGTAAGCATCTTGTCCAATAGATTCCCCAGGGAAATTTATTCGAGATTGTGCGAAGGAAGCTTCTGGGCGAGCTTCTCGATCCTCAAACAAAAATGAGTGACTGATTGAAGGGTAACTTTTGAAAGGGGTCTCCGCTGAGACTTTTCGAGGGAATGATAAACTGCGCTCGAGGAAACCTCAACCTTGCCTTAAACATTTGGAGATGGATTGAAGTTGCGCATTTCTGTGGAGGTAGCGACTCATGTGGGCCATGGTACAGCATCCAAGTCTCTTTTTTAATTTTCTGTTGCTTTTTAGGAACTCATTTCCCGTTGAATGAATTATGGCGTGCAGGCATTGAGCCTCTTACAAAGGATGATTGATGCTGATGGCTGCTGCAGAGTTGCAAAATTACCCCAAAGAACAGAAGAACTTTCGCCAGTTTGTAGCTGGCACGATGAAAGCTCAAAATGCCTCATCGTTTACTGTGTCAATACATCGGTCTGGGTCTCCTTTTGTTATTTACTTTTCGTTCTCCTATTCACGATGATGCAGTGTTTTGGACCGGGGAAATTGAGAAAACTCATCTTACGTATAAGATTTATATATTTGTCTATTATATATTATTCATTTTTGAAAGAGGAACGATTAATAGACCATTTCAATCCGTATTTTTGGAGATTACGTGTATTTAACATGTAGTTCAAGTTATGGAAGCGATAAAATGACACATATACATACATGTCTCTCATCGTGCTTCGTCTATTCTAATCAAAGCAACTGTTAAACTTATTTATAAGACATTGTAATGCATAAAATGTCCACCTTAATTCAAAAACTTTCAAATTATGAAACCAAGATAATGTAATTTTTCATTTTAAATCAAACGGCTTTCTAGGAGTCCTAAACAAAAAAATTGGCAGTTGAAGTGGTAGTCGAAGGAAGACAGTCGAAATAAAGTTTAGGCAACACCCTTCTCTGCAGTTTGTATAGTGATGCCATTACCCAGTCGCAGCTTCTGCGTGCAAACGTCTACATATGAAGGCTTGGAATGTTTGTAAACTCCTACCGAGAACTTCAGTATTCTGCACTACTAATATATTAGAATTCCGTTGTTGACAGCGGCATGGAATTTCGCTAAAACTTTCTCGTTAAAGTCCCTTCGATATTCCCGCTGAGAGACGGTAACAGTTTGAAACTCCGACATCTGCAGCTAATCAATTATGTGCTTGATCAAAAAACTTCCTCAGCTAGCTTTCTCGTTACTTTCCTTACTTTATTTATTCTTCGCCTAACGATAAGAGCAAAAATGAGCGAATAAAATCTTTTTGCTCCAATGTTGGTAAAACGGGACTTAGGGGACGGTAGATGATCCAAAGGAACTTTACGATTCACTGAAGTATTTCATCCATCTTTGTGTTAGTTGAACTGCGCAACTTCTGGCTTCGATTTATTTCAAAACCGAACGTTATATATTCTGTATTACAGGTGGGAAAAATCTATACAACGAAAATTGGCCAAAATAATTGAAGGGAATTATTGTGGGCAAGATTTAGATATTTTATTGAGAGCAGGAAACGTTTTTATTTTGCAAACGCTGACGCCATTATAGGTTTGAACGAACGTATAAACTTAAACGCCTTTATGAGAGAAAACTAACTCTAAAAAGACGTTCTTTATATTTTCAACGAAATCATTTTTTGAAGAAATCACCCTAAAAAGGATAGGAGTAAAAAATTGGACTTTGAATAATGGCTTCGAAAAAATATTAAAATATGTTATGAAAATAAACTAAGAATATCACAGTATACTGCTGACTTATACCTACAACCTGGATTGGACATATGTATGAACATTTAACGTTATATTCGAAACATTTTGAGTCAAGTTTTAATGCATTTCAATAGTTCAGAATGAAGGCAGTAATAAGACGTATACGTATGAACAATTTTGGTGCTCGCAGAGTTTACAGTTAAGTATGAAAAACACGTTTAATTTAGGAACACTAGACCATTGTTTGTACATTGTTTTAATGTTTCAACTCCCTCAATATATAAGAATAATTGAAATTTAACTCACTCATTACTAAAAACTTCAATTCTTAAGCTTAAGGTGTATGTTTATGTGATTTATTCAATTTTGAATACATTTGAACCCATTTCAATATAACAAGGAAAGTTTGAAAACTCAAGAGAGGGTATTAAAAATCAGTGATTATTCTGTACGAAAGTTATTACATTCCTCGAAAGCTGTCAGCCACTATCAATCTTTTTCAGTCAGTCATTAACATAGAGGCAGTCTAAGCGCGCTAGATAGAATATATTCAGTAACATGAAAAAGATTGAGCTACTAAAATCTTTATCATTACCGTGGCTCAGTGAAACATTAAGTCACATTACATTCACTCTACTGACAGAAAATGTGTAAAAATTCTCATTTCATTCATTATATATGAAAATGTTATTTTTATGGGTGGTTTGAATTTTCTGATCAACTTTAATTCATGAGAAGGGTTACTATTTATCATTGCTAGATCTGATTAAATTTCATTTACAATACGTATTCAATAAATGCTTTCTGACTCATGAGATAAATGCTCATTACGTGTTATGACTAAGCTCTATGTTTGACAAAGGATACATTTTTACTTGCTTTTAGAACCTGGAAACTGGGTTGCTGCAGTTTGTAACGTTGAAATACACGATCAAACATTGTCATCCAGAAAATTAAATTTAGAGCTTATCTTGCCCATAGCAACAAGATGTTCCAGATGCTGATTAAATTCATTACAAAGCTCACATTCCTAATATGAGAGGATAAGTATTGCCAAGAGACAACACTGTGGACAGGCTTAAGCCGAACAGGGAGAGAGAGAGCAAGTCTCGATTATTGTTCTCGTAACCCTAACCCGAGTTTCTGGGTTAGCGCAGGCGCCTTGGCCTTCAGCTAACAGCCTCGTTGTTGCCATCCTGTCGTCTGTGTGGTACAGCTCATGCCTCAATTCCTTAAATGCTGCCTCATTTCCTCGGTGTCTGCCTCATCTCCTCAATTCTTGCCTCATCTTTTCGGTTTTTGGCTCATTTCTATAATGCGTGTCTCCATTCCCGTTCATTTATTCAATTTCTGTCTCATTTCCTCAATTCCTGATTCATCTCCTCGATTTCTGTCACATTTCTACAACACCTGCCCCAATGACTCAATTTCTGCCTCATTTATTTGATTCCTACCCATTTCCTCAATTTCTGTCTCATTTCCTCAATTCCTGATTCATCTCTTCGATTTCTGTCACATTTCTACAACACCTGCCCCAATTTCTCAATTCTTACTTCAATTTGTCTCTCATTTCTTGCCTCAGCTCTTGAATTCCTGGCTCTATTTTTCAATTGGTGTCTTGATCCCTCGTGCATCACCGTGATGTACAATGCTTTGCTCGGAGCAAGACTTACAACAAGACAGTCAGAGATAAATTCAAGAGGAGGAAATAAGTTGGAAGTGTTCCGTGTGTTCACACGTAGCTCAGTACTTTGAACTATATTTTAACCACTATTCATTTTCTACTACACTTCATGTAGTAAAGTTTGAATCCTAAAATTGATGTTCATTGAAGTTGAGAAAATTCAAAGTATGATAAACACAGTTATTGGTTCAAAATTCTTGATTCAAATTTTAATTTGAACACTCGTTCGTAGTCAATTTAAAATAAATCAAATGAAACACACTATAGACCAAGCACTATGAATTATTGTTTTACTTCACAGTTGTACGTGAAAAGTTTGTTATTGTTCTATTAAAATTTTCAATATTTTTTCAAACTATTTATGATGCGAGCAACTTTTTTTTGTTCAAGTAATGCGCTGTCGTCTGTAATTCTAACAAGATTTAATATGTAACTGTAGGCAAAATATTAAACATAGTATATGGAGTTCATTGACTTGTTCTTATGAAGTGTTCAAGTATCTATGTTACAGGAAATAAAAAATGTTGTATAGAAGTAAAAATTTCCAATCCAAAAAATTTAACTAATATTGCTTTTGTTTATAAAATTTTAAATATTTTTATCGCTATTTTGAAGAGATGGTTTTGACGTAAAGAATAAAACAATGTTAGTGCATACTTTATGACATCCTATACAAAGCTTACAAGGCATGTTGCAAGACTATCGATACAGAATGATGTTACAGCTTTTTAAAATTACTCATCATGAATTGAATGAATGTTTGAACAGCTTTACAAGTAATAATTCACTATCAATCTACACAAAAGCGGTGTAAGCTCTGCTTGACAGGCCTAAGTCCGACATGCAACGTGCTACATCCAATCTTTTGCGCCACTGTAATTCCTGTAGCTCCGTGATTTTCTCAAGCAGACGACGGGTTCTTAACCCTAGAATGGTAGTCCTCTTTTCAGAAGCGTGAAAAGCGTGGCAACTAAGGAAAAAATCACCCCAGGCTACCGTTTTAGGGGTAAAGTACATTTGAGAAGCAGTAGTTTTGATGAGTTTCTTGATTAATTTGCCGTGCAATTTATTTGTAAATAAAATGATATGTTCAGAGTAATTATCTAACAGCGCTAATTGCTATAGTACAGACAAGTTAATTTGTATATTAACAATGTATTATATTTTTTGCAGTTCCCTGAACCTCAGCGACGGCTTTTTTCTCAAAACGGATCTTTTTGGAAGCTCACATTTATCCTCAGCAAACATGGCTGCCACCAACACTTGCCGTTCCTCTAACGTCTTCATTTCTGGGCTGCTATTGGCCGCCTTAGCGCTGCTATGCATCCAGTGAGTCTCATGTAGAGTCAAATGTTTCAAATGCACTGTACTTTGCCTTACATTTTGTGTTAGTCTATCTGTGTGTAATTGAGGTGCATGTATGTGATTGATGCTTTAATTTGAGACAGCATGAGGCTTGAGTAGCAACCAAAGAATGGACCAAACGGTTCGTTCCTGTTGCCATAATCCATTCTATTCTTCCTTAACGTTAATTAGGAAACTTTATGCTTTATGTAAATTCTACGACCAATTAACGGTCATACGAATACACTATACGAGTATATGACTTTTTTATACAATGCTTCACAAAATTTACGGCATATATCTCTGAAAAAGTTGCTGCAAACTGAATACATAATCCAGTGCAGTTTTCCTCGAACGTTTTCTAATGTGTTAATGCATACAGTTTGTGAAATACATGAAATGTAGGCTCTGGACTTCTATGAAAGTAACGATTCGAATATGTACAACTAAGTTCAAGATGTTGCTCCCATTCCTGAACAAAATTAGGAATAACGTTAAGGTTATCTACTACTTTAACATTAAAATGTGTTAACAGTTAAAAACATTGGTAATGGTAGTGAAAGCTACACCACCAGCTTTAAATTCGTAGAATGAAAATGAGATCACTTTTGATAACTTTGTTTTTTTGTTGGAAAAATATCGCAGTAAAACTGCAGGTTTTAGAATTGAAAACTATGTACCTCTTATAAATATTTTCATTATTCCCAGTACTTAAAAATTGTGCTGTATATAGTGGGAAGAAAATTTATACTTTGGATTAAAAACAGACGACTGATTCACTTATCAGTCATTAGAATTTTACTTTTCTGTACGAGTTTAAATGATTCTATAACGTACATATACTTTGGTTTGTGAAAAGGATTAAAAATACAATTATATCCTACAATGATAAGTATAGCAATTAAAGCATTGTTAGGTGCAGGTTAGAACCATTTTTTTCATATGAAATAATACATGGGATAGGGGGCTTATCCATTGTTTTATTTTTATAGAAGTCTTTAAGATTATTTCAGTCACTGTTAGGAATCTTTTACAATACTTTTTGGCTTTCCCCCGAACCTGAAATTTCATTGATAATCAAAAACCATTCACCATTGAATTGGAAATAAAATTCCTCGTTTCATTCGACTTTCACATTCATTGGACGTTTTGTCCACCATTTGAATTGATTTACGATTTTTAATTAAAATGAAGGCCTTTGAATAGACGATGACCCTCTCATCGAAGAACCCTAACGTTATATGTTTTCTGATAGCAAACAAATATTCGTTTATTAACAGCAACAACCCTATGTGGAATTCTGTTTATTTATATATTTACCATTTTGGCTTCCTTTAGATTATCTTTAATGGAAATCAGCATTTTATGAGCGATAATTATGCAGAGGTTTCGAAAAAAGCAGATTCACAGTTGAAACAAATGTGTTGCTTTGGAGTGGGACTTTAAAGTAATTTCATAATAACTGTTTGTTGAGCAAAAACCTTGAAAGAATTAAAAGTTCTGTTTGTGACTTGAAAACTGATTGTAACTGTAAAATGCTACGAGATATAAATCGAAAAATTATCGAAGTTTTAAACTGACTACTCAAGAATGAGTCCTTACTTCGTACCCTGTAAATGTAAAGAGTCAATTTGCCTGAAATTGAACTCTTCCTAATTCTCGATCCAGTTTCAAGTAATTTATGGTTCGATATCAATTTGCTTTGTTGTACAACCATGAATCAAGTTGGAAACTAAAATGGTTACATTCAAACTTGCAAAAACGTCTTCAATATGGTGTCGATAACGCGATTTGGTGAAACCTCAGATTCATTTTACTCTTTTCTACTCTCACTGCCGTTTCATGTCTCATTTTAATGTTCGACTACTCTCCGTTTTTATTTTGATTATTAAGCTTCTAATATTGATATTAAGCTGCCAGCTATCATTGCCTTCAACTGACAACAACCTCAAAGCCAATCAAACCCTGAAGTTCTCACAGCCACCATTAGTCAAGTTTGTTCAGGGCCGCCACCAAAACAAGGGCCGTCGCAGGTTGTTGCAATTATGCTCTGGTCCTGACTATGACCGTTAATTATACATCTCGCCATCAGCAGTTCCATTAATCAAGGATATTTGTTGACATCAGACTTTCCAAAGCATGCAGCATCTCATCTGCATAAAACCTGTGATGTCATCAGCTTTAAACTCTGATATTTTTTTGGTGCTATGAAAAGATGTTATGCTCGGATGTAATATGATATTTTCAAAGGGAAAGTTTCATAGCGTTATCTAAAGTCCTTCGAAGTTGTCTTTGCCAAGTATAATGTCAGTGTATCTAAATTCATGGTAATTGTTCCATTGATGATCATATTCGACAACAGTGTTTGTATACTATTGAACAGTAACATTTATCTCTCCAGATTAGATAGTTGCATTAAACTAGAGTATCATCCAGTGATTTAACGCGTTATCGTAGGTTTCAGTTCAGAAACTCCATGTACAATTCAACTATTGTATTAACGTTTAGAAGCCAGATCTCTACGTCAACTGCGGTGTATTATAGTATGATAATTTGAGTTTGAAGCTGGGGAAATGGGAATTGAGTTCCTCAAACAACAAACATTATCTACATTATAACCATAATATTAACACTTTCTTACCAATATATCACCAGTTCTTGGCTTGCATTTGTTTGGTCTTTAACGATAACTTTCATTGGATGATCAGACCTGCATCTGGAGCACCCTCCTGCCAGGGACGCAGCAGCAGCACGGTTGTGTCCGAGGACAATTGCATCAACGGTGTCGTGTATGACTGGTGCCACCAGCCAGCCTGCGGCAAGGTAGGATGTAGCGAGGCTTGTTAACCCTAAAAAAAGCCAGAAAATGTGTAGAGCATCTCAAACCGACTAGTTCTTTCAAATACGGTCCATTTTTCATTATTTATGAGGTTCTATACATGTAAGATTTGTTGTTATCGATGAAATTTATGTTTGTAAGGAATAAGGTTAATTATAACAATATAATTAAGGAAACAAATATTTCTTAAAAATGGGTCTTGTAGGCTGGATGGTCTTTTTAGGGTTAAGTAATGGAAGCACTCAATAACTTTTAATGCATGGATATATACAATATGTGTTCTTTTTTATATAAGGCAATCAAAAAAAGTCATTACCAATTAGACGTTGTATGGGTTGAAGTGATCCCAGACGTGGGTCTGTGGACGATCTGTGAGCATAAAGCGGTCAGGGTAGAAGTAAGGAAGTTATTCCTGACTCATGCAAGGACGTTTCATGCATAGTAGATAGCTCGAGCAGCTGTGAGGGACATGTGTGAGTCGAAGCAGCTAGTTCGTGGTTGTTATCTGTATGAACTCAAAGAAAGCCTTTTTCGTTTTCGTATCCTGTTGCCGAATATGTCAACAAATACAGGTCGAGAGATATGAATTTTTGTGAGGAACTATACTGTAGTTGGTCAAAATAGTTCTTAAAAGTCAGAGCTCTAAAAACGTCCATAGAGGCGGGTAGGAGCCAAACTTTTCACAAGCGTACAGAACGCTTCCTGGTCCCTAATGAATCTATGATAGCATCACACTGTACATGCACTGCACACGGAAGCCATTCAAGTTGAGCAAGTAGGCACCCCACCCATGTCAGAAGCATAGAAGTAATCACGAGTGACAGTCTGTTGCATGTTACTTTTTCAACACTACCAAGCATTCATGCTTAATCGCGTGCTGAAAGGCGACGTATTGTGGGTCGTGTGTGATATTTTTAAGCGTATCTCCCATTAATTATCACTAAGGAGCGCTGTGCATCAGACAACAAGATTGCTTTTTCAGTACACTAGCTCAAGATCATGATCCATGTCTGGTTGACACGAACGCTGTTCGATCCGTTTTAATACAACAAATGGGTTAAATTAACAACAGACTTGCTGTATCACTGCATTGAAAAACATTTTTGGTGTTTTTTGTATGTATTATAGTAATGATACGCCTTCACCAACGCTTCTATATGTATGTAACAATGGGCTCATGAGCAAACGATTATTTAGTTAAAGAAAAGCTTTTGTTACTAAGCAAAACGCTATGACAAAAAAACTTTTACGAGAGACTCTGATTCTAAGTTTTCTTTTGCAGGGGCCAGGCGAGCCGTGTGGTGGGCGCTGGAATGAAAACGGGGAGTGCGGCAAGGGCATGTTTTGCGCATGTGGGGTGTGTCACGGCTGCAACCGGCGTCTCGATTGTCACTTCAACGTTAAATGCTAGAAAGTCAAGTTCACTGGCTGCTTGAGAAGCGACACCATGTTCGACAGGAGAAAAACTGGATGCTTCAATGAGGCAAAGGAAAAAGTTGTATTCGAGCTGCAAACACCACATCCCGGCATACCTGAAGCGGTCTAAGGAGTTCTACGAAGCCAATATCTTGCTATGAGGACAGTACCTGCATTTAAACTGCATTTTAATCGCATACGTTTGATTTCTGAAAAAATTAAATCCTATTCGCACATCACTTATACATGAATAATGTTGCTTAGCATATGAATCTTATTTCCTAAATATGATAAGTCCTTCAACTGGGTCTAGTTATCACACAATATTTCGTTTTGCTTTGGTTAGTTTTTCAATGGCGGAAGGGATGGTGCAAACATCGTATATTCAGTCACTATTATAACATATACGCACATGTTTGCTTACTGTATGCTCGTTAACTCTCCTATTATCTACGTATTTCTCGCATTGGTATATGTGATGTGTTTGAAGCTTGTGTGATGCTTCGTTTGCGAAGACTTATGAGCCCTAAGAGTTTTATGTCCATTAGAAAACGTGAGGATATCAAATTATCTTCTGCCAATGAGAGTCAAATGTGGTAATCTGTATTCAGACATTTACCTGTAATTTGGATCAGATTTCTCGACGTGCCTTTTTCATGGGAAGGAAAGTGGCTCAGATTTCTTTAAAATGAAGCGAAATTTCTTTTTTCCGGAACTAGTTCGTGCTAAAATAACAACCCACGTGTTGGCTACGTATTGACCATTATAAGTACGGACAATCCTTCTACCTAGCTGTGTTTGGTTACAAACATTGTTTCAAGTAACGCAATAGTGTTGGACCCACACAATAATATGCAAATTGGCAACAGAAATATTCATCACGTGGCGTGGAGAATCTGACTTTCATTGTGACCGTCTTCCTACCACTGATATGAAAAACTACATTCATATCAATTCACAAGTTAAAGTTGTAGGTCTCAAAAATGAGACAACATTGATGAGTCGAATAGGTAAATGTATTGCAAATTGAAACACCTCAACTCAGGATTCAATAACACGATATAACACGATGTACTATCTCCGGAAAAAAGAAGTTGGACTGTGTGCGTTGTTCGTGTCTTTGGTTTGTCGTCTACCGCTACAGCAGCTTAGTTCTTTGAGTTATTTAAGGTCTTTGTGATACTAACGTTAAACTCTTTTGAAGCTCCTAGGTTATAGTATTCAAGTTACAGGTTAAATAGAAACACATTTTGGGACCTAGTAAAGAAACTCAGGAAAATCTTTGGAGAACAGTAAGAAAAAAAGAATATTTACAAAAAGTCTAGACATTGGTGGAGTTAGTAGTTTAGTTCGCTCGTATATTTTGCTTAGCACTTGTGTCTTACGTTATTGTCTGTTCAGTGTTCCTTGCTACGTGCATATTAAGTGCTGTATTCTTTTTCTTCTATATAATATTCCATTCTAAATTTTCAAATACTATTCTCAATCGTGATTGTGGAATCGAAAGTCATGGTAAATTTGATACCGTTTTCATTATTTCCAGAACTGAAACTTTCCGAAAAATTAAAAGTGGATTTTTTAAATTCATAACTTGACCCTGGTCACGTATGTTACCTAGCTTCTTGAAATAAATCGTCTGCTACTCCTGAAGCAAATATTCTTTGTGAACTTTCTTGTGTCATAAAAATATTACATTCACTCAAAGAGCTCCGGCATAATAGGAATCTATGTCTTATTTATTTTTATTTTCAAGGAAAATTATCATGGGAATAATACACAGGTATTTAATAGAATAGTCTATTTATTAAGAAGTATGTGAAAAGGGAACGAAACCATGAAATAAAATTAAGATAAAAATGAACAATATCGGAGACGACTTCTTTTTATTTCATGGTAAACAATATTTTAATTATGCTGGTGATTTCGCTCGATATGTATGAAGAAGCACAATAATTTGTATTACGTAGCCGTGTTCGTCTTTTCATTCTACGATAATTTGTACAAGGATTTTATCCTTCTTTAAAATTTTTAATGTTTGCGTTACAGTATTACTCAGCTCTGTACAAAAAATCAGCGTAGAAATCAGCCGCTCTGATAATTTCAATCCAAGTTTATTACAGTTAAATTGGCTCAGTCACGCGACTGGCTAACTGGAGTTCAATAAAAAATTATGTCAGGAAAGGGAAAATTGAGTTATTTAATTACTGTATATGCGTATCTCTGTCACTGAATTAATTTTCTAGGTGAATTTAGACTCTGTTTAACTGGAAAATTTGGAGATCTGCTTGGCCAGCTACTTAACAAAAAAAATATTGAAAGTTTGATGCGTAAGTGGATTCTACATTTTGTAGAGAATTTGTAAATTAATAGATTTATACAACAATTTCTATCGGAAGCCACATGCGTTGTTTGTATCTATTCTTAAACGTGTTGTTGTTGTTGATGATGTTGTTGTTCGAAAGGAATATTAGTTATCTGCATAACAATGTTTTTTATTTCCCATTGTAAATCACTGTTAAGGTAACCACTCGGTGTGTCAATACAAAAGTATTGTGTTAAAGAAAAAAAGACGTTGGTATCTTCATCATTGTCATTGAGAATAATTTTACTGAACACGATTTACTGCTATTAAGGAACTTTTAGATGATAACAAAATTTACCAGAGTATTGATTTATCTAATTTAAACTTTTACTGACGCTTTCAGCAAAGTTTATTACGGAAGTGTTGAGTTTTCTGAGATTATGGTACTTTCATGTTTTTAAAATGTCTTCTTATTTTGAAACAATTCATAGCAAAGCGCTAAAACTTCTAATTAATTTATTTTATTTTATTAGTAAGTAATCTGAAATAGTTGAAAAGTTACGTTCTCAAACTTCACATTGTTTACAGTCACACAGATATGAAGAAAATGTAATGAATTAAATAATAACAATCATGTTCTATCCACGATTTAGTTTGAAAATAGTATTTAGTAGTTGTTAGTTTGAAAATTTGATACCTAACTTATTCACTAAAAAGCTAGCGCAAATTGTTCAAATGTTAAAGTCAGGTTAAGAAAGATTTCAAACTTTCGGGCATGATAGAGGTCGAGAGGGATTGTTTTTTAATTCTCATATTCTCAGACCTAGACTCACTTCAAGCTGAAAATCGAGGATAAACACCACTCCAGGCTTGTTTTTATACTACACCTTCACCACGGTCACCGACATACACCTACAAACCTCTACTTCAAGTTGCAGCCAGTCTTTCTTTCTTTCTTTCTTTCTTTCTTTCTTGCGTCAATGGTCGGTTTCCATGGCATTCTTTATCCATTCACGTGTTGGGTGCCCTACGATAGAGATATTTAATTGATTTTTTCTTTCTTTCTTGGGTCAAAAGTTAGTTTCCATAGCATTCTTTATGCATTCCCGTGTTGGACGCCCTACGATACCGATATTTAATTCTCCGTCAGGGGAAATTATCTTCCTAAATGTCCGTAAATTGCTATATTATTTGCACTGTCTTGATGCGAGTGAGAGATGAAAAAGATGATTTTCAATTATATATGACAATTTAAATTCAATGAAGTGTTGTTAGTGGTAATTGTTACATTCATTGATTAAATAACACGTACAATTTAAATTCAAGATTGGTGCCCTACATGAAGGAGAAGGGTGCAAAATTAATAGAAATTTCCCTAATGGGCAATGATGCTATTATTATGATGCATATCAATTAAAAACACATTTTCCATCGTAAAAATCTATCGTAGGATTAAAAATGGTCACCGTATGCATATGCATTTAAAACAGTCACAACAAAAGAGACTTGCTGATCTTTCTAAAAGAAATATTTGTAAGCTTATTAATTTTATGTTAGAGTGAATTTCATTGGTCACAGCCACCCTCAGATCGAAATGCTCTTTAGTTTTGCGTCTGGCGCTGTTTGAAGAGAGGTTCACATTCTGATGTTCTTCGGAATCAAAAACTTTTAAACAAAGTCAAGAACACAACTCCAGAGATGCTAGTAATAAATAATGAACAACAACCGTTAAAAAAATGAGCAGCAAGCATATTTGAAAGCGGACATATTATTCAGATCAAACATAAGATGTATATTAGATTTGAATGCCTACTACATAATTTTTGCTCATCGAATACATGTATGTGTTTCATATATTTTTTTCTTATGATTTTAAAAACATATTATTCATGCGACATCTTTTCTGAATTGAGTCTGCACTATGTACAAATAATGTACGCTACATAATATTTGACGTGGATAGTTTCCCTGTTTTTCCCACAATTGTTTACGACACTTCAAATTATTATCAGCTTCATTATTTTTATTTTATAACATGACTTTTTATTTTCGTGATTTTTCCCAAAATTATTCCCAGTCAAAATTATTTTATGGTTTCTGTCTGTCATTTTGTTTTACTCCAGTTACTAGGCTATTATAGCAGTCATCGCTAAAAATTTTATTCCAATAAATGACAAAAAAGTCTACGGACTTTGGTACAGAAATTCAATTTACTTTTAAATGCCCATAACTGCATGTATTCGTACCACTGTACATACAGGTGGTGGACAAAATAATGGAAACACCTTCAAAAATCAACAAATTATAATTTAATATGGTGTAGGTCCGCCTTTTGCGGCAATTACAGCTTCAATTCTCCTAGGTATTGATTCATACAACTTGTGAATTGTTTCCAAAGGAATTGCAAGCCATTCTT
>VCRD01002131.1:39712-51814 GCA_006783055.1 Trinorchestia longiramus
TATATATATATATATATATATATATATGATTAATAATATATAATTTTAAATTTTGGAGAAAAAAGAGTACATGCACCAAACAAAATCTAATACATAATAGTCATTTAATCATTGTAACATAACAATTCTTCACTTCATCACTAACCAGTCTTTTGTAGTCCTCAATTGATGATTTGTAAATTCTTGCTTGTATTTTATTAAATTCTGCCTCACATATTTTTATTAAGAACTGATTTGCTTGTTGAAGCTTTGGATTGAAATTGAACTATCATATAACTCTGAAAATTCTTTATTGGGTTTAAGTCTTAGGACTGACTTGGCAATTCTAGTGTATTGACATTATTTTCAGCAACCCATTTCTTCGCACGCTTTACTCTGAGCTTAAGTACGTCATCTTGTTGAAGTGAAGTGCTCTGTACCTCCCAGTGCTCTAAAGCAGTGGTGCCCAGCCTTTTCTTTGCTGGGACTGGTCAGTTTTTGATAATTTTATCGCAGCTCACTGAGGAGGGAACAAAAGGCTTATCAATATTGGGATTGATAAACCACTCACAGTTAACCTCTCATCCATGGAAAGTAACACAATCCTGAGAGAAATACATCACAGTAAATTAAAGGTAATAAGTTAAATGTTTCTTGTGTGGCCCGGTATCATTTGAGTCAAGGACCGGTACCGGTCCACGGCCCCGGGGTTGGTTACCATTCCTTTAGAGTACTCATTCTATCGCATTTAAACTTCATGTTTTACGCGTTTGTTATCCACGCTTCTGGCATAGTATTCCGACCAATGTTTGCAACAATTGTCTCAATCGCAGTCACTCATTTAACTTGTGTACCAGCACCTCTGACCCTCCAACAACAACTGCGCTAAAAGAAAAAGCCCACAACAAGCAGAGCAGGATGGGGGCAGACCAATGCTCGTTGAAAGCTTGTTAGAGACACTATCACTTTTTAGGATCACCTACAACACAAATTAACCGGCTATTAGGGTAAAATACGTGAATGGTTCTGACACCGGGAGAAAGAGCACTCGAAACATCTTCAAAACGTTCATGACGAGATCATAGCTCTCCTCATAAACTTATCTCTGATATCGCATGATCAGATGCAGAATTAAACTTGCCTTTCTTCGACAGGCTAGGCCCCTCTATAGTACGAGTACTTTTGGTGAATGCAGTGTCCAGCATTTACTTTTGAAATAAGGTCCAAAGAACATTATCGCAGCACCAGCTTGACTCCACCAATAGCTCTGATCCCAAAATTAGCTCGACCACCCATGAACAAGGTGGATACTGACCAGTGCTTGTGTCACTGGTCTGATGCCAACATCTCACTGGGACTCATAAACAGACGGCGTCAACTAAATTGCTGCTGGAAGACAACCAGGGCTTGCAGTGCAGTTATCTCATATTTTGGATGAATTGACAAAAAACATAGTTTGCGAAATCAGTAACATAACTCCAGAGATTCTGGGTGATGTAATGAAGAGAACCAATATAGAGGTACATATTTTTTTAAGCAATAATAGGTGGCAGCTACATGTTATATAGCATATAATAAATCGTTGAATTAAAATTTAATATTAACTTTAACACTTTACTCACTTTTCCAGTATTTTCGAATTTCTTCTTCTTCTCTCATTGATTTCACAAAATCATCTTATCTATTTGCAACCATACATGAAAAGTCTTGTCAATATCCTGAACCCGAATATGCTGTTTAAATACTAACTTAAAGTGTTTCTAGTAGTATTTCATCGATTGTTTATGCTAGCAAAAAAATTTCTGTCCAGCTTAAATATTTGTGTAACGTGACCTGACTCGTTTTTAGGCAAAAATGTGCATTTCCTCCTTGTCAAAATTCTGACTTTTTCGGAAATATTTAATCGGCTTCGAGGTACGCACTGTCTATGAAGGCATATACAATATGTTAAAATTTCATGATTTTAACTTGCAGGACCGTTAATTCTAAAAAATTCGTTAATTAATTTTGAATATATATGTTATATAAAAATAAGTTTTTCAGAAACAAAATCTACGGTAAAAGTCTACGGACTTCACTACAAATATTCAAGTTACTTTTTCATAGTGGAAGTGCCTAAATCAATCATGCGTATGGCCAAATTTTGTTGAACATCTAGTTATTTCATTCGAATTATTAGACGATTCCTCGTGTTTTCAGTCAAAGTTAAATATTAGAAATGATTGAAAAATGGTTCAAACTTAATATGTTCTAATGAGAACATATGCGGGTACAATTTCCACAACATCGGATCAATGTTTCTCATTCTTCTGGATAGTTTCGTGGTCCTAGCAGCTTTAAGAGGCACTGTTAGGGTGAATAAACTGCCTAGAAGAATAAAATACCGAAGCCGAAAGAACAAAGGTGCAATGATACTGAAACAATATTTGAAATTGAGCTCATATTGTGGTAATCCTTTCGTCAACGAGATCTGGGAACTTATCCTGCATATAAATTGTCTATTGTCTCTTGGCAGGATTTAAGAAAACCAATTTATTTCTCCTTCCTTTCGTGCTAGTTACCTCAGTGTTGCGAATAATATTTGTCAACTGTGAACTGTGAAACAGTTATTCTTAGTTATTTCGAGCGAACACTTCTACATGAACTTAACAACAATACGAGGATAATGCAGCTCCACTTCTTACAGTTTTGTAGTATTATAGTCTCAATATAAAAACGGTTCCGAGAAAACTTGTGCTTGCGAAAACTGTTACTTCTCAAAATGATTTTTAGTCAAATACGGTGGGATTTTTGGGATACTTTTTGCGTGACATAAATGTCACTTTTGTATAAAGAAAAAAGGTATGTATTTTTTCGCAACCACAAGAAATATTTACATTTAATTCTAATGTAACATGTTACTGCCCCTGGTTCAAAAACAATGAATGAATCTAATTTTTTTCAGGAATTATTTTAAATCACTAATCGCAAAAACAGTGAACTATTCATACTTTAAAACTTACATTTGAGATATCATGGACATGAAAATTAAGTTGCTGATATCTCCTAAGTCAATAATGCAGTACAATTATCAATAAATGAGATACCAGTTATAATAATTGATAACAGGAATATCAGTTATCATTATCAATGAAATAGATATCAATATTTATGATAAAATATGTTACTCAGAATTAATGCAGCAGTCCAGTCATTTGCGGTTGTAATGCAATTGCTGAAGCCTGAACAGTGATGAATTTTAATTAACTCGAGAAGGAAGGACGTCGCCATGGTCCTGTAATCCGCGTTAACCTTCCAACCCTCGACATTTCTGGCTCCAGGGACAGTTTGCAATCATTTTGCCAAATCCCATTGATGACCATCTGGGCAAGAGCATGAATTCCATTGTAATTCTCATTCCAGGGGATTAGGGTCTAATCCTGTTAGTGTTTTTTGAGGGACGAGCATCGTGTTCCATGAACTCGCCTCAAACTTGTTACGAAATTCAAGGGGAGGGATCAACAATTATTTGAAACCTTTTAGGCAATCTGTTCTAAAGTTCTAAAGGGAGTATCCAAAATTTCTAGTCGAATGTGACCTATTTAGTTCAACGATATATTAATACACAGAGTGCTATTGGTGGGCTCTAATATTAGCCACGTGACCAATTTGTGATATCACGTTGCCTTTCTTTATATTATTTTTGGGTTGTAATATTTGCCACTTGAGCAATTTTTGAGCACAACAAAATGTATTAAAATAAAAGAAAATGGTGGCATAATCGATTGACATTGAATTATCAACATTATTTATGTTTCACTTTATTTTATTTTGGAGTATCGACAAAAACTTGCCATACATTAAACTCAACCAATTTATTGATGATAAAGTTGAAGCAATACCCTGGTGATGACTACTTTGTTCTTCATTTCATTTCATTTTTGGAAAAACTACACACACGAGCAGAGAGAAGGACTGACCCAGGAAGAAACTGAGGGTGGATGAAAAAAGAAATGAGCAATTTCCTGAAAAAGGCAATGAAGTAAATTAAGTTGAGTTCAATTACAAATTCCTAGCTACTTTATTATCATTGTTATTTCATATATAATTATCATAATTTTTATTATATTAATTATGACTAGGTTAGATTACATTTATGCGGGTTCCGCAAGACAACTCCTTGGTTTTTCTTCAACTAATGGCAAAATGGTGCAGTTTGTGGAAATCCCACAAAATCTGTTAACATGTACAAATAATGGGGTAACCATGGTTATTTTTGGACAGTATGACTGAATATGTTAGGAATAAAGAAATGTTTTCCTAAGACAGGTGACTGATACAGGTAATTTTCATTGAACCTCATTTTGAAAAATAAATGTGAAAATTTGTGTATCAAAATGCTGTAAACTAGTTGGTTATTTCCACATTTTGAATTTCTCCATGCTTCGTACAGAGCATACATACGAGTATGTATTCATTCTAACCTGCAATTTACATGATGACATTCAATTGCAACTACTTATACATGCGATTGGCTACTTAGAATAGCGTTCTAGGTACTTGTCTCACGATTTTTAAGATGAATTCATTTTCCTATGCCCCTACACAATAAGAATCATGACCGTCCACGTTACACCTTTATTAATTCGCATATGCTAGCTTCATGATAATCTGAGAAGTATTCTTTAAGTTTGCAAAATGTTTTTCATACACCTGTATCATTACATGCAAGTAATTTTGGACTTTCTGTGGAGATAAAAAGAAGGTTTTCACAGTAAGTCGTTAATGTAGGATTTAGATATTTACACTATCATCAATTTTGAACAGTGTGAATTTTTTGTCTTTTGTTGAGGAAGTTTTATCTGCTACATAGGAAGCACTGCTGTCACCTGCCCTAGGTACGCCAATAGAATAAAAGTAAAAACGTGTCTAGTTTTCAAAAGCTGACCACACCTTAACTTTTTCCTGTGACTGACGCTACATTCGAGTTTTCCTCAATACATTCAGTTCTCAAGGGCTTTGGGACTCGCATGTTGTTTCGGATGAAGAAAATTCTTCTGAAACGAGCTCGCTTTCTTGCACATCCACGGAGACATGAAATTGAATTTTGTTCCGGTGATCGGAGAGTTTTCTCATGAAAACACCCAGTAAAGATGGCTTAAACTTCGATTTTGCTAGTTACCAGGGAGAGTATGCTGAACTGATACAGCTTTTCACGAACTTATTTGCACAGTATGTGGTGTGTGTAGATATTTTCCAACAGCATATGAGTAAAACTTTGGTGTTTCAAAGCAGAATTACGCTGTTCTATTTTTATAACCTCAAGCCATGTATTTATATATAATAACAATATTGCCAGCATAATATAATTATTGGATCCATGTATCATGTGTTATGAGTGATGCACATGGTTATGTATTATTAGATTTATCAGAACTGTTCCCCTTGACAGGAGCAATTTTTAAGTTTTGTTACACTCCTACAGAAGAGGCCAATAAAAAGCTATGACTAACTTTGTGGAAAGAACTACCATGCGTTTCCAGAAAGAATTAAAACTAACAATTTTGTTCAAAAATCGGCTTAATTTCCTGAAAAACTGTTAAGAAAATGTTAAATATTTTCAGCCTACTTTCTTCTGTACTTTTTATAAAGTGTTAATTGCGAGAAAGCTGAACTTTTAGAGATATTTGACTTAACCCCTACACTGGCGGGAAACAAATATTCGGACTTTAAGAAAATTTTAATTTAATTTAGTTTACAAATCATAAATGTTTTTATTTTATAACACTAGAATGCAGGTGCATAATAATGCAATGTGTATAGAAAGAATGAGAGCTATGATATCAATGAATTAAGGTATATTTTTATTTTTTAGAGGTTGAAAAAGTATTTTTACCGAAAAACGAATACATAATAATCATTTGATATTTTATAGCATAACTCTTATTCACTTCAACTGAATCCAATCTCTTTTTGTTCTCCTCAATAATGATTTCTAAATCCTTGCTGGTATTTTATTCCATTCTTTTTCGTATATTTTCTCAAGATCTGCAATGTTTGCTGGAACTCTCGATCGGATTTGAATTTTCAAATAACGCCACAAATTTTATATTGGGCTTAAGCCTGGAAACTGGCTTGGCAGTTCTAGTGTATTGACATTATTTTCAGCAACCTATTTCTTCGTAGATTTGCTGTGTGCTTAAGGGCAGACCCAGTCCTCATGAAGTCAAGCTTTTCAACCGAAATGAACAAATTTATTTTTAAAATATCATAATATGCTGCAGCGTTCTTTTTAATATCTATCACACCTATATTTTTTACACCTTTTGCAGAAAAAACCCTAAAACTATGATGCTGCAACCATTAAAATTCGCAGTTGGAATTGTGTTATTTGATTTGAAGGCGTCTTTCCTTCATACATGATTTTTTAATTTAAATTGCTCAATTGTAGCTTCATCAATCCACAAAGCTCTTTTCCAGAAGGATTTTTAATCATCCTATGTTCGCGAACAAATTGCAACCAAACATTTTTTATGCCTTTTCAATTGCAAGGGAGTTTTCCTATTTGAGCTCGACTTTAGATTGTTTTTACGAATTTTGTTGTTTATTGTTTGTTTTGTAACACTTATTATTCTTATTATTGATAGAAGTCAATCTTCTTGCAACTATTTACGAGTAGTCATTGGGTTTTGTTTAACTTTGTGCGACAAACTCTAGGAAGATATGAAATTTTTCAGTTTTCAGTAATTTTTTTTATTATTCATTTGTTATAGATAAATAAACATTTATGTGATTATTACACGCTGCAATAATTGAGCCAATAGTAGTGAGTGGAATATTTCGACATTTCACTGTTGCTTTTACCCTTTTTGCATAACTGAAAAATCAGTTCGTTTTACAAATTTGTATGTGCTCTTCTTTTTGCCGTGATGAGAATCTCACGGTGCGAAGTACTCATAGAGAAAGAATGTGTAGCATTTATTTATTAGGTTGAAAGTAACTACGTAATTAAAACAACTTAAAATACTCTATTAGAACAATCGTGAAACTGAAAACAATTTGATAGTGACGCAATTCAAAATTGACAATTGTTTTTACCTAAATTATGAAACCATTGGAATTCATTTAACACAAAACATTCTTTGTTGTGTATGCATATATAGTTATTAGTCACTTTTGTAAAATTATTATATGATTATTAACTCTTTTGATTTGTCAAAAGTATATTAAATATGCAATGTCTTAGTGTACAAATATCTGTTTCCCATCACTGTGAATATTTCTAGAAAAACATAAGAAAAATACCAAGCTCAACTGCAAGCCTCCAGGCAAGGAAAGGAGTGGTAGACTGTTTCAATTTCTGCTAGCATTTGTTTGCGAATGAGCAGATGAATCACACAAAAAGCAAATCATCCTACATTGATGTCTATGCATCTCTAAGGCCGAATCTCTCCATTCGACTGACAATATTCCATGCTGGACTGCTCGCTCTGTCAGATTTGAAAGCTTCCCAAAATCAAACGAAATATTCCAGAAAAACTGCAAATAGCTTTCGTCTGAAGAGTTTTCCAAAGTTGTTGACTTATAGTAGATCGTTTCTTCGTTTCCAGTGATTCTGACACAGCTTTGATGTGCCACTGACAAAGCTGCTTTTGATAATATAGGATCAACTTTGTATGCTTTTCTGCAGCATTTATCTAGCCCATGAAAAATGAAGGAAAAAAATGAATTCCATAAGAAATTCGTTATTTAAAATTGTTCGAACATTGTTTAGTACATACTGCACCACGCCGTACCGTGTATGTTTCCATTTCATAAATACAGATGATTTTGGGTGATGATGTGCATTGCCATTCCAGTAAATTTTCTGTTGTGAAGGCCAATAATAGGCGAAAAATAATGGAACCCAACTGAATAATAATGGTGAGATATGGTGAGCTGGTCTGTTAGATCATTAGGTTATGCAATTCAAGTAAGATACGTAATATCAATCCTATATAATAAAGTTGTTGTGTACATATATATTTACTTACATGTGTGTTTGGTGTCACGGCCTCTGAGAAAGATAGGAGAAAATTTGTCTCTCTAAAATTTAGGTTCCTAAATCTATGCTACGCTGAGAAGAAAGAAAAACTAGTTTTGCTGTCTGTATCAACAAACTGTTAATGAATAAAATCTCTTTTAAAGTATCATCAGCGATTTTATTTGTTGTTTTATTTTACCATGCTTTACACCATCGTTGACGGTGTCACCTCTCCATGCGTTAAATAGAAAGCCCTAACTAGGAATTTGATACTACGGCTTATCGACCCCGACCATTAAACGATGGCGGTCGCTTAATTTCAACATGGCTCAGCTACGCTATAAAGAAGGAATTTTTGAAGCTCAGCCTAAATTAATGCTCATTTAAAATCCTTACTATAATAATAAGAGGGCGGTCTGTCCGTCCATCGAACGCAGTCTAAAAATAATTTTTATATGTTACCTTTTCATTAATTAGATAGAGGAAAATTAGTCTTTTGGTGTAAATACCAACATGATCTCTACTGGATAAATAAAGAACATTAGTTGTAAGCAAGTCTAATTATTTTCATAACCTCAAATTGGGTAAGTATGATACAATTATTGTCATTATAATACAATCACAAGGTCCTTGTATAACGTGTTTTTTGCATCACGTGTCTCTTGTACGATGTGTGTATTGTATCATGTGTTTTTTGTATTGTGTGTTTCTTGTATTATGTATTCTTGTATCTCCTCAACGCTCAAAAATAAATGCACCGTAAATTCCTTTATTTTATGACTTTTTTATACTGTGCCTTTTCCTGTTCATGTACGAGAAGGATGCCTATAATTGTACACAGAAACTGTCATGTCGTACAATGTGTTAAGGCAATTTGACTCGTTATTTTTCAGACTTCTTATAGTGAAAACTTATTTCTTCATTCATACTTTATAAAAATTAATTTTATGTCTACAGTCAATGCAAGCTATTTTTTCCCAGTCTCAAAGAGACGTTGGATTACTAGTCGTTCAGTCCGACATGAGGAATTTAACTAACCAGTGAAAAGTGAAGGTGATAAAACGCGTATAGCAAATCTAAGTAATCAACTCAAATCTAATATTTCACACCCAACTACAATTCTAAGATTCATAGGAGCTCACTCAGACTGCTAAAGCAAAACAGATTAATTTTACTGCAGTAAATATTCTCATAAAATGAATAGGATATTTCCTTAGAATATTGTCAAGTTATGGTTATGCTTGGGGCGGTATGTTATCACACTCGCAGGAAACGTCACTGCAGATTCAGATGGAAAGCTAAAAATCACTCTCCTCTAAATAAGATCTACCTTCATTCAAAGTGGTATACAATGAAACGTGAAAATTTTTTCGCATGGGTTGCAATAGACTTGAGGAAAGGAATGAGATGAGATGTTATTATTTTAATTTAAGACGTTGACCAAAAAAATATGGGAATCAATGTGATCAAACAGTTCAGAACAAATACTTAATCACAGAAAATAATCTTGAGGGCAGGAACAAAGGTGTATAAGATATTGTGACCTCATGATGGTAGTGATGACTATAATGAGGATCACCAAAGAACACCGCTGGACATAAAACATTCTTAACGTGCTCCACCCGCGTCGAAAATGTAAACTTATATAAACCGGTGAAAAAAATGTGCACTAGTGGCACCAGTTTTCTAAGAACGATGTATAACTGTTCAGTTGAACTCATTTTAATTTTGATAAACAAAAAGAATATCTTGAAATTGTTTTTTTAAAATTTTAAAAAAGTTTTTTCAATTCAACACCTAATGTTACGGATATAATTTTTTGTTCAGGTCGTAGAAATTCTCGACAGTTCTTTTAGGATTTAGACAAGAATTATGCTGAATAATTCAATGTGAAAGGAGCCGAGTTTTTGCTCTTTCATTCTGGAGGAGCCTCAGCGATCTTCTTTGCATATTAGTTCAAAAAATGGCGAGAGGAGCAGAAGCTCAGCTAGGCACGACACCAGAAACTCAAGCTTAGTTGGCGGATGGAAAACTTGTATCGTTTTGGGTCGGGCAGAATTCCAACTCGTAGAAACCTTCTAATTTGTTATGCATTGATACGAATTCCGGTGGAGATCCAGAAGCTTTGGTGAAACCATTCTTTGCTTCAGTTGAGCTTCCATTTCATCGGATTCTTAGGATCGATTCCATGAAACGGATTTGCATGGGAAATCCAAATCGCTTCTCGAAATTGTGATCCTCGTAAAGGATAAATCCATGGAAATTTTCCCCATAGTTTTCAGCTATATGTTCTCAAAGGCATGTCTCACTTTGCATAGCGACAGATGTTATCGGTCTCATAGAAAAGGTGTGAAGAATGAGAATTTGTTTAGAGAAAGTAATTTTCTGCCCATCTTATTCCCCCTGACCTATGATGGCTTATTTCTCTAAACATTGATGGTATTTTTTACAATGAAGAATGTTCAAAAAAGCTCAGAAAGAGGAGAATAATTTCTGTCACTATTAAATGCTTCCGATGTCAAATTCATCATCAGCTTCTGTTAGAATTTGAGAAAGAAACATCACGATTTATACGACAATCTGATGAATATTAAAGAACGTGAGAAATGACCTGTCAATGATAACTTTATTCCGAAGTTAAAGTTAAAGAATTTGAAAGCTTAATCATAAGACGAAATAGAATTACGAGAATTTTTACCGAGTAATTTGCATATAAGATGTAAAAATCTTTCACTGAGATGGTCGCTGCACTCCGGAACGTCCACTGCCTGACTAATGATCAAGAGGGCCACGTCAGCTACAGCATTTCCTCATCTCTAATGTGAGAATTACTTCATCCACGATGCGTACAGAAATGTAGAGCACATTTAATTTCATACAGCGAAGCATTTTGCATGCATTTCGTGAGTCCGATTTCAGCTCGAATTTTTTTAATTTTACAGAAAATTTCCAGTTAAATTAACAATTAATAAATGTCACATTTTTAAGTGGAGCGTTTTGTACGAATACTAAAAATAATAACAACGTCCATTTGGTTGCCAGCACCCATGCTAGTGTCAACGTCTATGCTGATGCTAACATTCATGCTGGAACTGTTGATGAAAATACTATTGACTAATATGTCGATGAGTAATTTCCGTGCGAATATTACTAATTTACTCTGTTGTTATTTTTCTGACTGGAGGTTTGAAGAGCCGTCAAGAGACAGAAGACGTTGGAAATTGTTTCAGCTATAATAGTAACACCTATGGCACACAAGCGGGTTGAAAAGTTTTTAATTTAAAATCTTATTTAACTTTAATTCTTTTAGTTTTTAAGTTCAATTCAATATAATAACTAAAAGACCTATACAGCTGACTACAGCAAGTCTAACTTTTCTTAACTTCCTTTCAAATAATGTATACGTATTTCCCTCTTATTACATATCTCCTGCCACATCAGAAGTTGGAAGTGGATTTACTCAGGATGTCTAAATTAATTAGTTCCATTCAGGTTCGCAGATGTTCCTCCAAAGAAAACAAAGTTTTAAATTAAGTCGTGGATCATCATTTTTCATTATGTAGAATTTAAGGAGAATTATATTTCTTAAGTTGTGAGAAGGAATCAGGATTCGTCTTGATTTTTTTTAAGTCTCTTCCCAATTATTTGTCTGCAATCTTTAAAAATTGCGAGACCAAAATTTACAGTCTACAAAACTGCTGAGGGAAAATAATATATTTAAGGCATTTCGGAGCATTATATTGTCGAGCGTTCATTTACGTGAGTTACATTTTATTTTATTTTTGAATACTGTTGTCATGCTTTTTACTTGGATCGTATAGCAGTCGGGCGTATAGAGCAAGACCATCGTAAGTTGTAAATGTGTGACATGTGTGCATAGACACAACTGTCGGCAAACAGATCACGCCCTGGTCTACAGCAGAGAACTGCTCGTTTATTACAGGGAGACTTGGCCTAGAATCGTGAGGAGTTTCCATTATGCTTTGGTCAGACAAGCAATAGGATATGAGTCAACCGTCATGACGTGTGATGTATGGATATGAGTCAACCGTCATGACGTGTGATGTATGGATATGAGTCAACCGTCATGACGTGTGATGTATGGATATGAGGAACAAGCA
>VCRD01002131.1:63799-98914 GCA_006783055.1 Trinorchestia longiramus
TTCGTTCTCTGTCTCTTCGTTCCCTGTCTCTTCGTTCTCTGTCTCTTCATTCCCTGTCTCTTCGTTCCCTGTCTCTTCGTTCCCTGTCTCTTCGTTCCCTGTCTCTTCGTTCTGTCTCTTCGTTCCCTTTAGTTCTGTTACTGTCTGTCTTTGCAGCTCTTTCTTATGGGTTACATTTTTTTACTTTTCTTTTCTGTCTCATTTTATTCGGCAATATTAGTAGCGCTATGCTATTTTCCTTCGGCATGTTTATAAGTCTCTGTCTCTGTATTCTTAGCATTTCTCTTGCATCTCTTTCTTATTTTGATGACGAAAATCTGACAACTCAATACGCTTTTCATTTTCACTGACTCTTTCTTCGTACATACTACATCATGTCAATAGTTTGTACAATACTGTTTGCATTTATGAACAGAAACATCATTACAGAAAACTACTTAACGATAACCGTAATTAAATTTTCAATCAAAGTATGGAAATAAGGGTCTCAAATATAATTGACATTCTGCTTGGTAGCCAATCAGGAAGCGGGCAAACCCCTTGCTAAAATTTATTAAAGAATTTTACACCAGTTTCTAACGAGGAAATTCCTTTGGAAGTTCTGAGTCGGAATCATTTAAATTGCATTTCTGAGTTCGTTAGATCCACGCTGGTAGCTGCTGTTGTTGCAGTTACTTTTGTTTCAAAGAAATCTTCAATAATTTAATCTATGTGAACAGTCAATCTGCAAGCTCAAAATTTTCCTGTTATAACCCACGTTCTTCCTTGTGGGATCTTTCAACAATGCATCACATTGTGACATCTGAGCTTTTTGGAAACAAACGGTGGCCTTAACACTGAAATTAGTCCGGTGAATGAATATATCATGTATATAGAATTTAATTTTTAAAAATGACGTTTAAGTTTGGTAATTGTTGTACACTTTTCCATTTTTTTCAAATTTTGAAACACGGTGTTCGTACTTGGTATAATTTTATCTCATGATTCATACGCTTATGCCTAAGATTAACATATATGATAAATATTAGCACTAATTTAGTAGCCAAACAACAATGTGTATCCTCTGACACAAGCGCATGTTGTAAAATAGTAAAGGATTTGTAAAAATGAAACAAAAAATGTAGCAGCAATACATGACTTTTTAATTATATAGTGTACATTCTACCGTGTTTATTTATCTGGAGTTGTTAACGAAAATATTGTTAATTCGCATTACTCTCCTAGCCTTGGCTGCTCAAGAACACGACTAGAGAACATTGGAGCGTAAGATTGACTCCTCAATCTTACTTGGGTCTTCTTTCAACAATATTCTTCCGTAGAGAAGTGAAGAAGCAAAACTGATTACCTAGAGATGGAATCACGAGGTACGTTTTGTTCTACGAAGTGACGATAATTCTGTTAATCAGACTTTAGGATTGATTGAAGAGTTAAAATTTCCGTCTTCCTGTGCGACTATGCCGATTTTAAAAGCAGCTTAAAATTGTTTTTCTATTCATATAAAAGAAAAAGACCGTTTTCCTCTGAATAAAGAATGAGTAATCGAGTAGCATTCAGTTTCTATTCGCTTTATTGTGCAAGTTTTCGCTTGAAGGAGTTGGTTGGCTTTAAAGTCGTAAAGCGTAAGATAAATAAAGCAAACCCAATTTTAAATATTGGTTATGCCATTCATACTCGCTTTGAGGAATATTTATTATGATACACTATGTGAGCTAAAAATCGCATTTAAACATTAAGTCAAAGTAGACTTTATGCCCTGCCTGGAACCCCATCCACTCGTTACAGGACGTGTCCAAAGACAAAGACATACATAAACATAAAGAAAACATGTACTAAACATGAAGAAAACGTCGCTAACTTGGTAGTATACAATGAGACTCGTCATCAAATGAAAAATAAAATAAATGAATATAGAAATCAAGAGAGTAAAAATAAATGAAAGCTTAAAAAACAAGTTAATCTACTGCTAAGTGACATACTTCATGACTGGTTTAGTGCATCCCTACAATAATTTTGTTGGCTTTAATTGAAGAGTTCAAGGATAAGTGAAAGTTTCGTTCGTGAAGGAAAAAGAGCTATTAATAATTTTATTTGAAGCGACGACAAGTCCGTAAATCGTGAATTCTTGAACTCTTAAGCTGTTTATATATATTCAATGTAAAAATATTTACTTAGACACACTACTAGGTCTTACATTTTAATCCTCGTTTTGAACTCTTTCTCATCATTGGCTTCCGTTTTTTCTGAAAACTAGTTCATACGTGCTATAACTCCAAGAAATATGAAAGAAAATTACAGCTAGCGTGCCTTCCTTAGTCAATTCTAAGCTCGTTCTCGAATTCCCAAACGGCATCCCAAGTTTATTTTATGATCAGAGTCCAATAATTGACATCAGTTTCGAAGTTGGTATGCGATAGCATGGCGGCGATAATTTATCATTATCGCCATAATTCGGAACAAGAAACCAGGCTTTTCAAAAGGGAAAGCCGCAAACTTAAAAAAAAGTGACTAGGAAAGTCTGCTGACCTCGTACTTTTGGACAGCTTAGAACTGGGATGGAATTGAGGGAAGTGGTCTTCAAAACATCTCAATCGATCTCAAGGAATCCGGCAGAGGTCGAGCGAGAAGGAAATGTTGCAATAGGGCACCTATTGTTTCCTGAAACGTCGTAAATATGCTCTTGAGACGAGAGGCGAATTCGTAGAGGACAATTCCTCTGAAAAAAAATTATCTTAAGCAATGATTTCGGCTTATTTATGGAGGAGTGTGATCGAGAAATGTAATCAAATGCTGTATGTGGAATACGATGTTTGCGTTGGAATTTTAAAAGAAGGTCGTCTTCAGAAATTGAAATGAAAACATTTTTTGGTCGTGATATTTACCTACTTGAAATTGAAGAAAAAATATTATTTTTCCGCTGGAGCAAAATCTGTCAAAAGTAATGACGACTTTGTCTCTTGGTGTGAGGATTTAATAACACTTTAGTTTATTGTGAACGAAGAGACGCTGGAAATAAGATGAGCTTGTGTTGACGAGAATTTGAAAAGTAAGTTGAATTGTGAGAAAGAAAGCTGCAGAAAGAGAAACATTGACGGAATTGGAAAAGAACATCGTGGTTAAAACTGCTATTCATAGAAAATATCACCTTCAAATTTTTAATTTTTTAAAGGATCTTTCCAAAAGTGTTTGTGGAATCAAACACGTAACTATGCAGGACTGCTTATTTAGTAAGGGTTCTACAATAAGGTTACTACTTTATTAAGACGGTGTATCCGTGGTTGAAAAAGGTCCACTTTTAATAAGCAAAAAGGGCTATCTACTGCGTTGAAATACACTGTTCAATATGTTGATTCAAATTTAATGAACGGCATAAACAAAAATACAATTTACACTGATTTTCTCTTTATTTAGTTCTATGGGCTTATCAAAATCAAGTAAGTACTTCTAGCTGCATCTCGACGCTCATACTGATAAATATGTATTCTCAATGTTACAAAAACTACCGCTTAACTTTACCTAGCACCGCACCTTCGGTCGAGAAATCCAGTCCAAATTTAAGAATCGAGCACAAAGCTAAGCTCCCAGCGGCACCGTATCGAGAATCAGAGTACGGGCCTAAGGCCATCAGGGCCTGTTGTAAAGTGTGAGGAGGGCGTCGGCAACGAAGAACATGCAAATGCAGGCCGCGAATTTCATTTTGCCGGAACGACTTGGTCCGTCGGATGCTGGGGAAGTGGCGCTGCGATTCTGTACACCTAACATTCTAGCTCTTCGTTTGTTCTCTCGTAAAGAAAATTATTAAACTCAAATTAAATCTCTTTTTTCGCTCCCACGTTTTTGAATTCAACTTTGATGCCACGTGTCGAGATTTTTTGCTCCTGGTTTTCATATTCTTGATTAAAGTGGATTGAGAAGCATGTAAGCAGAAACGGTTTCTGTTTACCAATGTTAATACTCTTGAGACCTATTTGAAGAAGAAATTTTGAACGCAATGAAGAAATTCAGTCAGACAATGCTTTTAGTGAAATGTTGAGGTTCTGGTGAGCTTAATTATCATACTTTAGTCCATTTAAAGGCGGTATGATGCTCAAGTATCCGAACCAACTGTATTTGTCCTAAATGCATGATTTGAAAGTTGAAAATATTTATGATATTCCTCTTTCATAGACTCTTCTCGTATTTCTTTTCCCATCAGAAGAAATAACGTTAAGACGAAATATTCAGTGTGTTTTTATCATAGTAGATAAATGTAACATATACTGATAAGGTCCTTTAGTAATGTGAATGAGGAAAGAATGAATAGAAAACTGATAAAAAAAGAATGGAATAAGTGTTCATTTTATGCTTTCGATAGAAAGTAAAGTCTGAGATGTTGTTTAATTGTTTCCTAAATGCGAAATGCTACCAAGACGTGGGGAGAAACAGGATGTATTTCTCCAGGGCTGCAATAACAGTAAACTAATACGGAGGTGAGAGGCTGGTTAGCAATATTTTTCACTATGTGCGTGTTATATCGAATCGTCCACAAATATAATGACAGTGAAAGAATCAAATTGAATGAAAGAGAAATCCAATTTAAATGCTAACAGTTCAAAGAGAAAATAAAGTGTTAAGATCAACGGGTAAAACTAGAGCTGCGAAGAAAGTATATTGGAATTTTTAAGGAGATTTAGACACATCATAGAACAAATGGGAACTGTGGAAGAATCGAAGCAACTGGGAAGCTTTGAAGAGGTGACAAAAAATTATGATTATTTGAATGAAATAAGATGGGCGCTGAGTAAAATAGAATTATCTCCAGTGATTACAAGGGTGTAGGTAAAATAACAATAAACAATATTATGCGAGTATCATTATAATTAATATATTTCGTATGATATAAAAATAGGAGTATTATTATAACAACTCAAGTCATTGGTTAAGCTATGACATAGTCCAGTACTAGCTTACTTTACGTACACACTGGAGTTTAGTAATGAAAGAAATTTGGAACTGACAAAACGACGGGAGAGAATAAGCATTTATTGATCTCTGCAGTGCAACTTGGTGTGTTGTCCTACAAGTGAATAAAGAGAACAAAGCAAATAGAAGCACAATATGTGAATGTTTGCCATGAACAAAGACAGCAAATATGATTCCTCAACGGAAATCTTCCCCTCATGTAATGACGTCAGAAAGGACGCTTGGGTGGCTTTATTGAAGGTTAAGTAAATAAGAGTCTGCATTTCAGTGGGACTTGTTTTTGCTTGGGTGCCTACATTCGAGGATAAGGTAATAACAGCTAGCAAATTAGTTGCCTTGGTGTTTCTGCTTATATGTAGCACTGACATTGGAATGTGCACTCATAAAGTATTTCTTAACGTCAACACTGCCTGTCATTTCTATCATCGGTGTGCTGACGCCAACTGTAGGGGCTCAGAGAAAATGTGATAAACGTTCTTTGTAACATTGTGAAGAATGAATTGAGTTTTGTCCTTGTAATTAGGAAGGTTTTAAGGCCGGTGTGTCAGGACAATAAAAGAGAATAACATGAACCACAACCTTAACACCAAGGTACAGTATAGCACGGTATAATAGCGTAAAACATTACAGCAAACTGCGGAACAATACAGCAGTACAGCATCACAGCACAGAAAGGCACAACTCTGAATACCAAGGAACAACAATGTACGGCACACACGGAACAACGCTGCATTTCACTGCACAGTACAGGACTGTACAGCTTAGAAGAGTACAGTGGAAGCTTGAGATACAAACAGCTCTGTATATGAGAAACTCAAGATACGAGGAGAGCATGAGCAAAAAATTATGTTCTAAATACTATCCCTGGCTTGCGTAACGAGTCACAAACCAGGCTGTGGGTATACGTGACGAGCGTTTCCTGATCCACCTCGACCTGGATTCACCCCTTCTGTTCTAAATACGATCCCTGGCTTGCGTAACGAGTCTCAAACCAGGCTGTGAGTATACGTGACGAGCGTTTCCTGATCCACCTCGACCTGGATTCACCCCTTCTGTTCTAAATACGAGGAATTTGCTATACGAGCTCTGTGCTGGAACAAATTAAACTCGTATCTCGAAGTTCCACTGCACTAAAAATCATGACACAGTATAACATTACTTCGGTAAACTCGGTACAATACGGTACAGGACGGTATAGAGCAGTATTTACCGGTACGACAAATCATGCCACAACACTGCACAATACTGTGCACTATTAGGGTGTTCTCACACTACTGCACAATACAGTACAGTATTGTGGTATTCACACGCTCTAATTTACCATACAGTGTAGTATTAGGGTATCGACACACTGTACTGCACAATACAACACAGTATTAGGGTATTCAGCACTCACATCAATTGATACATCTACAGAAATAAGAGTTAGATATCTCACAGAGTAGCCGTCCTTAGATCCAACAATCGCACTACTGTGTATTAAAATCAAATTATCGAGAGGTGGGTGACGCAGCGTGCAAAAAATACATCACTTTTTTTAAAACAGCAGGGTCACAAATGTCACTCTCTGTTCATTGATGTCGTTTTGAATTACTCCATACCGTCATTATTTGACGGTTTAGGTACCCCAAACCTCCTTTGTTATGCACTGTATTACCCCAAACCATTGTATTACCCCAAACTATTGTATTACCCAAAAAATCTTTTACCCTAAACAATCATTGCAAAGCAATGCATTACCACAAATCAATATTGTTATGCTTTGCATTACCTCAAATCATCATTACTATGCATTGCATTGCTCTAAATCATCATTGCCTGGCAAAGAGTTACCCCATACCTTCGTCAAGTTACCTAACTTTGAAAGCTGCCTCATTGAGTTACCCCATATATTCATTCACTTTGAGCTCTGGTGGGGAAGCTAATAGTTAAGCTTAAAGGATTCTGCACTCAAGCCCATATAAATAATTAAGAATAAGAGATAAAAATTACTATCTGAATGTATCAGCCTGATTACTGTGTAGGGATTACAGCTTTCACCGAGCACGCACGCTTACAGAAACTGGACCTGTAGAAGTAATAACAAATGAATTTTTGTTTAGAATAGTAAGCGTAATTTACATTAAGAAGTGTGAGTTTCAATTATATTAAGAAAAGAAAGTTTAATTTGCATTAAGAAAAGAAGATTAAATTACAATATGAAAAGTCAAGTTCATTTATTTTAAGAACAGTTAGCTCAAATTACATTAAGAGAAGCAAGTTTCATTTGCATTAAGAAAAGTAACATTGTTTTGCATTAAGAAGCGTAAGCTTAATTTATATTAAGAAAAACAAGTTTCATTTGCTTTAAGAAAATTAAGGTTAATATACTCTAAAAACAGTAAGCATAATTTGTATCAAGAAAATAAAGCACAATTTATGCCAAGAATGGCCTATAAAATATACGAAAAAGAAAAACATATCGTTTCGGAAAGCAAGACATTGGCACGTGCCTTATACTTAAAGTACGGAGAGCAACTGAAGATGTCACGTACAACAGCTTTTTTCGCAAGACTACCTGACAATTTACCTGCATTATACATTAACGTATAAGCTTCAATAAAACTGATTATCTAAATTTCCTAGTCGTGTTTAGAGAATTGAAAATTGAATTGAGTTTCCAACGGACTCATATTTTTCAAATTCAGAGCGATCATAAATCGAAGTTGAATGTTAATCTTTCCTCGGCGAGCAAAAACAAATACATGTACTTCATCGTACAAACTGTTAATAAAAAACAGAAGTAAGCTTTGATTGAAGCGGTATTTGAATGCCGAAAAAAAGATTGATTGTTATGAGCTTAGGTAAGGCGAAAACTCATGATTTAACAGGCTAAAATTATCACTTTAGCCTTAAAGAATCAAGAGAAGAGTAACAGAGGCTTAACGAAGGCAAAAAGAGATGGACTTCGAAGATCAACAATAACCAGGATTCAACGAAATGTAATAAAAAAATTATGTACTTAAACTTTTAGAAATAACATCACTTATGACGTTGCAATGTGAAGAAAGACTTCATGGACTTCGGTATTCCACGATGCAGGCCAATGCATTATAGTTGAAGGATAACCCAAACTCAAAAGGTGAAAAAATAAACAGCTTTTAGACCCTATTTTTTCACGAATGAATGGCCAGCAACCCTTGATGAACCGTGCGCGTGGAGCAAAAACTGGTTGGGAAAAAGAGTGACTTTGTCCTCTCGGACTGGCGTCAATAAAGGCATGGTGACGTTAGGAGACAGAAACTATTCACACTAAACGACAGGTTGCCCCACAAACAAACAAGGAATTTGGTATCTAAAAGTTTCACCTTTTCAACCGCGCGCTGAAATTGGAAAATCAGAGCATCCAGGAATTAACAACCAAGAAATGCGAGAATTTATTCGTAATTTTTTTAATTTTGGTAGAGTAAAATGAGGTAAAACACGTGGTAAAGCACGTGCGTCAAATACACAACGTAAATTTAAAGTTTCTTAATTTTTACGGTGCAGTCTGACCCTGAGTCTGTTGGCCTGATAACGAGAGTGCTTCTGACAGTCGATGTCCACGTTCTGACAAAACAATCTACACGCAAGAATGTAAACACAAGCATCTCTTTGTTTAAATGCAAGCTAACTCAAGGAGACCCCGGATTACTTTGTGAAAAAGGAATTTTACGAACGTTTGATCGATGAACTGCTAGCACATATACTAGATTTTCAAATAATTGCACGTTTACGAAGCGTTATTACCGACGATTATTATTCTTCCACACGTCAGCTATGAAGAATGAACTGTAGCAATAAATTTCGGCGACCCCAAGCGCAGCGTTCCACTATCATCAATTCAAAATTTAACAAACTTGTGAATGAAAGGCTTATTTATGTCATTTTTTTAAACGACACTCATGAGTATTAAAACAGCTATCAAATAAACTCCGTAATAGAGTATAAAATTGTGTTATGTACATAGAATACGCAATCTCAGTGAATACATTTTCTGTACATGTGTTACAGTACCTGCGAAACAGGCAGATACAGAAACACGTAGAAGTACACTAGGTAATTTTAGTTTCGAGTTGAAATGCATCATAAAATAGATGTATTCATATTAAAAATTTATCATATGAAGGGGCTCTGCTTGTTTATGAACGCAGAAAGATTTTTTACTTGAGTCATGCCAGTTGAGCGCCAAAAAATGACCTCAAATGTCTTAATACATTATAGCGTAGCATCGAATGCAATTACAGTATGTTAATATTTTGAGTGAGATGCATATACAAAGCGAATTAGTAAGAATAACGAAATTGCATACAAGTTCGTTGCATCAAAAGTTACTTACAACAGCATGCAAGCTTGTTTTTTGTAGCAAGAAAATCTTGTTCATTTTTTGGCAAACATTGAGAAACTGGAGTAATCATTTATTTACACTGTAATATTGCTAAATAACGAAATTATTCGTTAATTAAACTCCGATGTAATTTTTCAAAATAAATTTTTCTATAAAAGAATTATCTATAAGTTAAAAAGATAAATAGTCTTATTAGCCCCGGAGTTATGTCAGATAACGAACACATAAAAGGTGCATTAAACTTCTGCATGGGACAAAATTTTGCTCAATAATAAGCGACCAAAAATATAGTACAATCTTATTAGCTCTAAGACCGTAGCAGCCACATCACTTGTGAATAAAAATAACGTGTGATTTTGTGAACGTCATCATTATGCTAAATAAGAAGTAACTGCGAAGGTAATATGACGTTCACAGAGCTACGAAGCCCCCATTCGTCGCGCCATATCTTCCTGTAGCTGCCAGCGTGCATCAGCTAAAAATCACGCCAGCTTTTTGGTGGCTTGTCATTTTTGTCGGCAGTTGACGTCTGGCGACATATTGCCTGGGCGTCTACGCCTTATCCGCTGGCAACGACCTCTTTTGCGTCACACTCAGGAACTCAGTCGTTAACTTATTCAGAAAACATGCACTGCAACGTAATCTGCAAGTGGTTTGTGTCGTAGCAATTGTTGTTAACTTAAGGAGGAAGCTTAAGATGCAACATAACCAGCAATTTGTTTACAACTACTGTATAAAAGATGGCCCTAAGAAAACATGCACAAAAATCGTACTGCAGTGAAATTTTTAAGCTTCTTGTATCATCGAACTGGAACGTTGCAGTATAAGGAAAAAATTGTGTACAGTAAACTTTCCGAACAGCAAAGTGTTATTAATAACAAAGGTACAAACTTTTTACTACGAATTAGAAAGATATTAAACTGCATTCTATTTAAAACGAGCATTTTTGGGTACAGACGTTTTTAAAAACACGTAGATGTTTTGACATGTCCAGATAGAAGACATTGACCTAAATGAAAGAACGTGAAGCTTCGCAACTCTATTTTTGGCATCCGAGTAAAAGAGCTTTGGAGTTATTAAAAACATCTGCCCTTATTCCGGTCCTTGGGACCGTCTGTCGCTCTACGCAGAAGAATAAATGGAAAGGAAATATAAAAGAAACAAAAAAATTAACTGAACAGAAACAGGACGGATATAAGAAGAAAAGGAATGATGGGAAAAGATAAGGTGTGGCTCAGCTAAAACATAGGGTGAAAAAGCAAAAAGAAAATTAATCATAAAAAGCATTGCAAATTTTAAAGCAGAAAGGAACGAAAATGAAATGAGAATAAGAAGTATTAAGCAGAATTTCATGCCAGAAAAATAACCGGAAAAATATCAGGTGGAAATTTAAGTGTAATGGCAAAGAGATAAATAGAAATTCAGAAAAATAACAACTAGAGACCAAATTAAGCTATGTACAAACTATCGCATCACAAAAACAATGACTTTGAATTTTTAATGGGCATCAATAGTATTATAGTAAACATTCGATTTAGAGCAATATAAGAGTTTTTCTGTGGCATGTGTCCAGAAGTTAAAAAAAAGAAATAATCAAAATGAGACGTATTCTCATTGAGCATTGAATAAAAATTCAATTTATTATGCAGTAAATATTCGAGCTCTAAAAGAAGAAATTGTACGTGCTTCTGGTTAGCAAAGTAAGAGCCATTTTCATTCACTCGAAATTCATAATTACAATTTCATATATTTCAAATTAGATTAAATGATAAAATCTTGTTACCTCCGTAAATTACCTATAGTGTCATGCTTCTATTTTCTATAAATAGCTTTTATCGACTGCGATAATATCGTATCTGTTGAACGACGCTGAACTATGTTTATTATTGTTTCAACTATCATGGCTGGAGAAGCACGATTATGTTTAACAAACAGAGGAGGTATTCATGATAGACTGTGTACTAAAAATTTTGTTATATTTTGTATGATGACTTCATAATGAAATCAGTTTGACGCCACTTACCTGATAAATCAATCAACATACATTTATTTGTGTGCTTACCTAACTAAGGCCTCAGTGTTACGTAAATGAAGAACATGAAATGGGAAATTTACACAGACATATCGTCTACTTTGTAAATTCATTTCACATAACTTTTTTAGGAGTGTACAATTTTTTGAGCTCTATTCATTTGAGGGTACTTGAGTGTAAGTTCGCCTGTTGAGTAGTGCCCGAGTAATTTGAATTTATTCTATGTAATCGTAATCAATTTGAATCTCTTTAATTCACACCGCCCGTCCTAGTGCAGTCGTAGAGCAATCTTGCTCAGTAACCAAGAGAAGGATTTTCCTCAAGATGAGTAATAAAATTGTGTGTAGTGAAAGGATTGTGTATTGCGAATGATTTAAAAATCACAAATCAATTACTGCTAATCTTTAGTGTTATAAATTTCTACGTCTGAAAATTACTACTATCGAAAAGCGACCTTCACCAGTCAACTGGCAGTGGGCCATGTTTCTGCATGATAATTCTTGCCCTCACACAACTTAACCTCCTGACCTTGCTCCTCCTGATAATCTTTTTTTGCAAACTAAGGAACTTTTTATATGAGGTTAGAATGATTCAAAATGAATCGACTGAATCGAAGTTCAAAATCAACGAAATTATATTCATAGCAACTAAACCAAAACCATTTTTACCCCCTTAGCATTTCGAAACATGTTGACCGATAGAATGAGTTTAAGAAAACAATATGGTTGCGAAAAAATATCCCTATAGTTATCGTTTTTTCATACTTATATACATCCTAAAATTCAACACAATTTTTATTTGAACCTGATAGTTGTGTGATCATTTAACAAACACAATTTTATTGACTTTCACGACGGGATAAATTTCATTTTCATGTATCATTTAAAAGGTACAATTCAATCTGAAAAGCTTGATGTAATCCATCATCGTTTAAAAAACAAACTTCCTTGAATTTCGGTAGCAACACAGTAATAAAATTTTGTCTCTTTATAGCGTTGGAACCTTAAAGGTCTTGATTTCATCATGAAATTAACAAAAAACTACAGACCCTTCCCACTATTCACAACTGCATAGGGCTCAATTTTATGTTCCAACAATATTTTGATGAAAAATCATTCTCCCTTAGAGCTCTGAAAAGCTCAACGAGGATTTTTCTTAGTGTGGGAGCTTTATCGGAACGATAGATTCACGGCCAATATTATTCAGCGAAACAACCACGGATTAGGTCGGATAGGGTCAGACAAGATCGGATTGGATTCAGTTTATTTCTTTACTCCCGGTTGGTCAGGACGGCAGTTTCATCAGTGCATGAATCCTTAAAGTTCAGAAAAGAAACCAACAGGTTATCAATAGGATGCAATGCTTGCGTAGCTGCAAATCTTTCATAAGAAAGTGAAGCGATATCAACTACACAAAAATACCAGAGGCTTCCCTTGCATTTGTATATCACTTGATACACGGTCCTGACGCGCTTTCAGTTCACGAGAAATGTGTTGCAAACTTTGTGTACTCACATATTCACTTTTTTCAAACTTGAAAAAGTGGTGTTTCCTTATTTGATAACATATAACATTTCTGAGAGTATAAATATGATCATAGATTTTTCATTAATGTTTTTATTTCAGACCTTATGCAGTTGACAAAGCCTTTAAATGAGAACTAAAATTTTACCAATGATGAATATGCTTCCATAAGATGATTCAATATAAACTTTAATTCAATCTTTCTCTGAAAAAAACTCTTATCTAGAACACGATGAATAATAAAGTGTATCTATTAAGCGTCATTGAATTTCCAGTTATAAGACGACATTTTTTAACATTTGATCGAATGAAATGACAGAAGATTGCATTCTGACTACTAAATTTCATTTTAATTTTTTGTCTGCGACCCAGGTTTCAAGGTCTTCGGCTTGCTTCTTGATTGCAGGGGCGTTACTTAACTATGAAATCGAGCGTATCTTCTCTAATGATTTCTTTGAGATCATCATTTTTCAAAGCGCTGATCAAAGTCGTGATTATGCCTTGCGTGATATATAGCTCACCTCTAGCTTGTTTTCCGCTCTATTTTTTCTGAAGATTTTATCTTTTAGCTCATTCTCTTCTTTGAACATTTGCACATAAAGCAATAGCTTAATCTTTCGCGAAAAATAAAGACCGACATCAAATATATTGTAGCTATCCATACCATTAACTCTAAGTACTTCTAGTCAAGATATAGCGTTCCCTCTTTACCACGAAAAAAGCCGACGCTAATTGTCATTCTCAGTGTTTATTACTGGAAGAAAGTTTTCATTGATACGCAGTCTAAAACGAGACCATGTTGAGGTACCACATACACATGCAGTTACCATTTTTAACGAAAAGAACTTTTTTCCTTTTGTACTATATTTTATTTCTTTCCGAAAACCAGCAGTTGGCGTTTTTTTTTAAATAAGTGTATTGTTTTCTTGGGACTTAAAATTCCAGGTGACTTTACATTTGCCTTCAAAATGATAGTTTTACTATTAGGTTAAAAAAATAAGGCTGATTTCGTGGTTCTCGAATCTTTAAGTTAAAATTCAAGACGAGATCATGTAGGTCTGGAGACATGGCTGCCCATCTGCACCTAAACTTGGAAATTACTTTCTAAATTTTCGTTGCATCTTTATACACTGAGATCCTTTGTTATCTAAATAATTTTTAGCATTAGTAGTACTTTTTTACTTATGCCAAACATGTTCTGCGAATATCAACTCACCTATTTCTATGTGCTATATATTATTATTGCACTGCTGCCTTCCTTCCATTACTTTTTTCCCCTGTCGTTCTGTGATTCGTCAGTTCGATTATTATGAATTTTTTATCATTTTCAGAGTTAAATCATGAGCCATTTTTGCTAACATATGAACACACACACGCATCCTAGTTCTTGTAAATATTTTTATCAATTTTAGAGTTCATTTTTCATTTTTATTTTTTATTTTCAGTTAAATAGTTTTCTTTCATATTTTCTTCACCTTGATTAAGTATGTATTCCCAATCGTAGATTTGCTCACTCACACTATTCATTTTAAATGCCTTCACCTTGATTCCATTCGTTCTTTACTTGTTTATTCCTGTTCATCTCGATTTTCCTTTTCCATTTTATTCTGCTGGTGTACTGCTAATATTTTTTGTAAAGTATGATACATTCGCCCCATGAAACCATTCTTGATGCCTCCTTCCTTAATTTTGTTCTTAATTTCAATTCTCCTTTCCATTTACCCTCCTCCCCTGCATTCCTAATACAATCTTCCTGCTCTTTTTATTTCATTATTCCATTCTACCGTTTGACATTGATAAAATTCTTGAACCCCCGTCCAACTCGATTTATACTCCTCGTTCCACGAAAAATCCCTTTACGTTTCAATTGATATTCTTCTTTCAATGTGTTCTGATCAGTTGTTAAATGAACTGATCACTCAATGATCTCTCCCTCTTTCACTCTTTCTCTGCCACATTCCGTCCCCCGTGTGCCACGTGTCAGCTGCCATTCCACATCAAGCTGCCACATTTCGTCCCCCTTTTGCCACGTGTTGGCTGCCATTCATGTCCCACATCAAGCTGCCACTCATGTCCCCCACAGCGCCTGTCTCGCTCTGCCAGCAAGCCGCCGTTCGCACATCAAATACACTTACGATGCTTTTTGGGATCATGATGGGTTGTTTTTTGATCTACTTGACGCTCATCGGAAAGGATTGTAGGAAGAGAGTTTGAGAAATGGAGCAACGAAAATGGCATTAAATGGATTTCGAGGAAAAAGTTTTTGATGTGGCTCAAGAGAGAGGTTATGGGATAGTTGTGAAACTAAAGTAGGAGTAGGACTGGAAAATTGATGTGTGCATAGAATTAAGGTAATGAGCTCAGCTCATGAGATCTACAAAGTTGCAGCAGAAATTTCTTAAGATTTTTAGACGTTTCCAGCCAATATCCGGCCAAATACATTATGTTACCAATGAGAATTTTAATGCTCTTAACCTATGCAAACGATAATAAGTTCAAATTTAGTTTGTTCTCAAAAGGGAGTAATTTCGTTTGGAATTTTCTACCATAAAAATTATAACTTTTATTTAAAAATTAAACTGGAATTCATGCCGGACTTGAACATTGGCTGACTTTAGAATAGTTCGCTGCTATAGTCGCTAAAATTACAGTTTCAGGGGGTGCGTTAGTTGAAAAAAAAATTCTATAATTGATTTTTATACGTTGTATACGATTTTTGACATTTATGAGTTTGACTGTAATTGCTTTTATAATGTCTGATGTTCGACTAAGTGAGCGATCTACATACATAAAAAAGTTTTTTGTAGTTATTCCGAAGGGAAAATTTGGCTATAGACTCGTCATTAAAAAAGTTAGTAATCTAAAAGCTCTATTTGGGTAGTGATTAATTTTTTTCCCGTCGCTTAGCACTGAAGTTTGGTCGCCAGCAGTGCAGAATTTCCTTTAACATTATTTCTTACTTGAGAAATTCCATCGTTCCCCAATGCATTCCTTCCATAGATTACAAATTATTTTCAAATAGTAGAACGGTGACAATATGCTAAAAAATGTCAGCAAAATCGATGACCATTCGTCAATATGAGCCATGTTCAATACGTGTCAATAATAGCATCAGATGTGACAGTGAGTAGAGTTCGGTTTATTCATTTGTGTCATAATTATCTCGTAACTTGATCCATTCATATCCTCTCTCCTGACACTTCTATTTCTGGAATGAACGAAATTTTTATAAACATTATTATCTGAAGCACATATTCATGATCACAAAGTATTGTTTTTGTTTGAGATTAATGGATTAGTGACTAAAATAATTGACTGCGCCTAAGCAATCTTTCAATTCATTTCGAAACATCAAAAACATCCAGCACGTTAGAGTAAGAAATTCACTTAATTATAATGCATTCCAATATCAGTTCTGCCAATAGTGTAGCACGTATAATTATTCATTTGTCCTCGTAGATATGGGTAAAAAAGGCTATGCAGGAAATATTGGCCGCCGTTCAAGTTAGTGAACAAGTTGATCAAATAATTTTTCTAACATTCTGAACTTTAAACTAGTCTTAACTTTTACATAAACTACCATTGAAGCCATACTGCGCTGAGGTACATTTGTTTCAAACACATGATACATGTTCTTGTAACTCTGGACAACTACCCAAGTCTTGATGCATTGTGTGCCATGGGGCTTGTTTTTCCTTTGAAAAGAGACGAAGTGAACACATGAACACAACAGCTGATGTCGAAGTAACTCAGAGCTGCTGCAGAAAATTTCTTGCTACAGACATTGACGTATGACAGAGCGGGCGCGAGGCAGAACGCAGGGAGTTCTCTAACGACTGAATGGAGGGGACAGGAAAGTGTCAAAGAAAACTACGCAATTTATTAGGCTGGTGTTGAGCCTTGTTCCGAAAATAGATGTGAATGGAGGTAAGAAAAAGATCATTGAAAAGTGTGCTGGCCTACAAGAAAAATTCAGAGTCGTGACGAGCAGTTCCTGCCATCTTGTTGTACGTTAATTTCATTAAATGTATAATTAGACATTTGGTACTATCAGTTTTCAAAGTTATGTTTTTATATCATCATAACGAAGACATCTATCGATTATCAAAGTACATGAACATAAACAAGTAATGTGGAGAAGGTTCTGGCCATGACTGTTGGGAGATCGGTTATTAATCCTTAACTGATGTGGCCGTAGAAACACTCTACTTTCTTTCAGTGAAATTAAATTGACGTATTCAAATCTAGTTCATCACTGCTAAAATAAAACTTGATCTCTCAGCTTGATGTTAACTGGCTGCTTAGATCCCCGGACCTACCTATACCCGACTTTTATCTATGGGGAAACTTTAAGCGAAAAGTTTACATTAATAAACCTACCACAATCGTTCAATTAAAGAGAAACATCCAGGAGGAAATCAGGAAAATTAACGAGAGCGCATTAACGATGGTTACAGAAATTTTTAAAGAAAGGTTAGAAGTGTGCTGTCGCGGAAACGAGCGTCACTTAACAGAGATTGTTTTCCACACTTGAATGTTATTTTTTGTAAAATTTATGAATCTAATAAATGTTTTGGCATAAAGTTTTATGTTCTATCCCAAATAGGCTTTGAGTTATAAAAGTTCTTTAATGGGGCATCCTTTTTGGCCCACCCTGTTTGAACTTGACCTGTAGATATAACTTATCCCCTAACTTAGTGTCCATTCTTTTATCATCCCAAAAATCACAAACATTTAGACCACCCAGAGTTCTAAGACGAGCAATGAGTAGTACAATAAGAGTTAAACCTAAGTCAGTCAGTTGACTTTCATATTATATTCAAATGAGCATCAGTTATTGTTCTTTTATTAAGCTGTGGTATGTGATTGAAAATAAATGCTAAGCGAGATGTAGAAATTCATGTAATTGCAATGTTGTAATGATGGAGCTTTAGAAAAATTGAATAATTTTATATTAACTAAAATTCCGCATTACTTCCATGGCAACTTCAGGCTAATTCGTCAGAGCGCTCACCTCCTGTTCTCAATTCGTTGTCTGAGGTCCTTCAAATTTAGTGGAGGCGTAGAATAAACCTTTGATTTGACATGCCTACAGAAGATATTATTGGATTTGGTCTCCAAAAAAAAACGGATATAAAAGGTTGCTCGGGGAAGATTAGTTTCTATCAATCTCCTGCTCCAACGAACCCCTTCCTATATCCCCCACACAAGTTCAAATCGCACCTTGCATTGTTAATTTCAATAAAATCTTGTTATTAATCATAAAACACTTTGAGTATGCGATAGAAAATGAGTTTATGCTTAAAATCACAATTAAAATGTACCAACTCATATTACAACTCAAATTACTGCTCATATTGAAAAGTTTTTAATACTCAAGGTAAGAGCTCTGGTTTAGTGGCCCACCCTATACATTCAAGACTTTTAAAACCACACGTCATGACGGTTGACTCATATCCTATTGCTTGTTGCCTCATATCCATACATCACACGTCATGACGGTTGACTCATATCCTACTGCTTGTTGCCTCATATCCATACATCACACGTCATGACGGTTGACTCATATCCTATTGCTTGTTGCCTCATATCCATACATCACACGTCATGACGGTTGACTCATATCCTATTGCTTGTTCCTCATATCCATACATCACACGTCATGACGGTTGACTCATATCCTATTGCTTGTTCCTCATATCCATACATCACACATCATGACGGTTCCCTCATATCCATACATCACACGTCATGACGGTTGACTCATATCCTATTGCTTGTCTGACCAAAGCGTAATGGAAACTCCTCACGATTCTAGGCCAAGTCTCCCTATAATAAACGAGCAGTTCTCTGCTGCAGACTAGGGCGTGATCTGTTTGCCGACAGTTGTGTCTATGCACACATGTCACACATTTACAACTTACGATGGTCTTGCTCCATGCGCCCGACTGCTATACGATCCAAGTGAAAAGCATGACAACAGTATTCAAAAATAAAATAAAATCTAACTCACGTAAATGAACGCTCGACAATATAATGCTCCGAAATGCCTTAAATATACTATTTTCTCTCAGCAGTATTGTAGACTGTAAATTTTGGTCTCGCAATTTTTAAAGATTGCAGACAAATAATTGGGAAGAGACTTAAAATAAATTCAAGATGAATCCTAATTCCTTCTCACAATTCCTACTCACTCCTTTAATTCTACATAATGAAAAATGATGATGCACGACTTAATTTAAAACTTTGTTTTCTTTGGAGGAACATCTGCGAACCTGAATGGAACTAATTAATTTAGAAATCCTGAGTAAATCCACTTCCAACTTCTGATGTGGCAGGAGATATGTAATAAGAGGGAAATACGTATACATTATTTGAAAGGAAGTTAAGAAAAATTAGACTTGCGGTAATCAGTTGAATAGGTTTTTTAGTAATTATATTGAATTGAACTTAAAAACTAAAAGAATTAAAGTTAAATAAAATGTTAAATTAAAAACTTTTCAGCCCGCTTGTGTGTCATAGGTGTTACTATTATAGCTGAAACAATTTTCAACGTCTTCTGTCACTTGACAGCTCTTCAAACCTCCAGTCAGAAAAATAACAACGGAGTAAATTAGTAATATTCGCCCGGAAATTACTCACCAACATGCTGGTCAATAGTATTTTCATCAACAGTTCCAGCATGAATGTTAGCATCAGCATAGATGTTGACACTAGCATGGGTGCTGGCAACCACATGGACGTTGTTATTATTTTTAGTACTCGTACAAAACGCTCCACTTAAAAATGTAACATTCATTAGGCCTAATTGTTAATTTAACTGGAAATTCTCCGTAAACTTGAAAAAAATTCTAGCTGAAATCGGACTCACGAAATGCATGCAAAATGCTTCGCTGTATGAAATTAAATGTGCTCTACATTTCTGTACGCATCGTGGATGAAGTAATTCTCACATTAGAGACGAGGAAATGCTGCAGCTGACATGGCCCTCTTGATCATTAGTCAGGCAGTGGACGTTCTGGAGTGCAGCGACCATCTCAGTGAAAGATTTTTACATCTTATATGCAAATTACTCGGTGAAAATTCTCGTAATTCGATTTCGTCTTATGATTAAGCTTTCAAATTCTTTAACTTTAACTTCGGAATAAAGTTATCATTGACAGGTCATTTTTCACGTTCTTTAATATTCATCAGATTGTCGTATCAAATCCTGATGTTTCTTTCTCAAATTCTAACAGAAGCTGATGATGAATTTGACATCGGAAGCATTTAATAGCGACAGAAATTATTCTCTTCTTTCTGAGCTTTTATGAACATTCTTCATTGTAAAAAATACCATCAATGTTTTGAGAAATAAGCCATCATAGGTCAGGGGGAATAAGATGGGCAGAAAATTACTTTCTATAAACAAATTCTCATTCTTCTCACCTTTTCTATGAGACCGATAACATCTGTCGCTATGCAAAGTGAGACATATGCCTTTGAGAACATATAGCTGAAAACTATGGGGGAAATTTCCATGGATTTATCCTTTACGAGGATCACAATTTCGAGAAGCGATTTGGATTTCCCATGCAAATCCGTTTCATGGAATCGATCCTAAGAATCCGATGAAATGGAAGCTCAACTGAAGCAAAGAATGGTTTCACCAAAGCTTCTGGATCTCCACCGGAATTCGTATCAATGCATAACAAATTAGAAGGTTTCTACGAGTTGGAATTCTGCCCGACCCAAAACGATACAAGTTTTCCATCCGCCAACTAAGCTTGAGTTTCTGGTGTCGTGCCTAGCTGAGCTTTTGTTCCTTTCGCCATTTTTTGAACTAATATGCAAAGAAGATCGCTGAGGCTCCTCCAGAATGAAAGAGCAAAAACTCGGCTCCTTTCACATTGAATTATTCAACATAATTCCTGTCTAAATCCTAAAAGAACCGTCGAGAATTTCTACGACCTGAACAAAAAATTATATCCGTAACATTAGGTGTTGAATTGAAAAAACTTTTTTAAAATTTTGAGAAAACAATTTCAAGATATTCTTTTTGTTTATCAAAATTAAAATGAGTTCAACTGAACAGTTACACATCGTTCTTAGAAAACTGGTGCCACTAGTGAACAATTTTTTCACCGGTTTATATAAGTTTACATTTTCGACGCGGATGGAGCACGTTAAGAATGTTTTATGTCCAGCTGTGTTCTTTGGTGATCCTCATTATAGTCATCACTACCATCATGAGGTCACAATGTCTTATACACCTTTGTTCCTGCCCTCAAGATTATTTTCTGTGATTAAGTATTTGTTCTGAAATGTTTGATCACATTGATTCCCATATTTTTTTGGTCAACGTCTTAAATTAAAATAATGACATCTCATCTCATCCCTTTCCTCAACTCTATTGCAACCCATGCGAAAAAATATTCACGTTTCATTGTATACCACTTTGAATGAAGGTAGATCTTATTTAGAGGAGAGTGATTTTTAGCTTTCCATCTGAATCTGCAGTGACGTTTCCTGCGAGTATGATAACATACCGCCCCAAGCATAACCATAACTTGACAATATTCCAAGGAAATATCCTATTCATTTTATGAGAATATTTACTGCGGTCAAATTAATCTGTTTTGCTTTAGCAGCCTCAGTGAGCTCCTATGAATCTTAGAATTGTAGTTGGGTGTGAAATATTAGATTTGAGTTGAGTACTAATAATCCGCGTTTTGTCACCTTCACTTTTCACTGGTTAGTTAAATTCCTTATGTCTAACTGAACGACTAGTAACCCAACGTTTCTTTGAGACTGGGAAAAAATAGCTTGCATTGACTGTAGACATAAAATTAATTTTTATAAAGTATGAATGAAGAAATAAGTTTTCACTATAAGAAGTCTGAAAAATAACGAGTCAAATCGCCTTAACACATTGTACGACATGACTGTTTCTGTGTACAATTATAGACATCCTTCTCGTACATGAACAGGAGAAGGGACAGTATAAAAAGGTCATAAAATAAAGGAATTTACAGTGCATTCATTTTCGAGAGTTGAGGAGATACAAGAATACATAATAGAAAAAACACACAATACAAAAAAAACATGATACAATACACACATGGTATAAGAGACACGTGATGCAAAAAACACGTTATACAAGGACCTTGTGATTGTATTATAATGACAATAATTTTATTATACTTACCCAATTTGAGGTCATGAAAATAATTAGACTTGCTTACAACTAATGTTCTTTATTTATCCAGTAGGGATCATGTTAGTATTTACACCAAAAGGCTAATTTTCCTCTATCTAATTAATGAAAAGGTAACATATAAAAATTATTTTTAGACTGCGTTCGACGGACGGACAGACCGCCCTCTCATTATTATAGTAAGGATTTTAAATGAGCATTAATTTAGGCTGAGCTACAAAAAATTCCTTCTTTATAGCGCAGCTGAGCCATGTTGAAATTAGGCGACCGCCATCGTTTAATGGTCGGGGTTGATAAGCCGTAGTATCAAATTCCTAGTTAGGGCTTTCTATTTAATGCATGGAGAGGTGACACCGTCAACGATGGTGTAAAGGATGGTGAAATAAAACAACAAATAAAATCACTGATGATATTTTAAAAGAGATTTTATTCATTAACAGTTTGTTGATACAGACGGCAGAACTAGTTTTTCTTTCTTCTCAGCGTAGCATAGATTTAGGAACCTAAATTTTAGAGAGACAAATTTTCTCCTATCTTTCTCAGAGGCCGTGACACCAAACACACATGTAAATAAATATATATGTACACAACAACTTTATTATATAGGATTGATATTACGTATCTTACTTGAAATGCATAACCTAATGATCTAACAGACCAGCTCACCGCATCTCACCATTATTATTCAGTTGGGTTCCATTATTTTTCACCTATTATTGGCCTTCACAACAGAAAATTTACTGGAATGGCAATGCACATCATCACCCAAAATCATCTGTATATATGAAATGGAAACATACACGGTACGGCGTGGCGCAGTATGTACTAAACAATGTTCGAACAATTTTAAATAACGAATTTCTTATGGAATTCATTTCTTTCCTTCATTTTTCATGGGCTAAATAAATGCTGCAGAAAAGCATACAAAGTTGATCCTATATTATCAAAAGCAGCTTTGTCAGTGGCACATCAAAGCTGTGTCAGAATCACTGGAAACGAAGAAACAATCTACTATAAGTCAACAACTTTGGAAAACTCTTCAGACGAAAGCTATTTGCAGTTTTTCTGGAATATTTCGTTTGATTTTGGGAAGCTTTCAAATCTGACAGAGCGAGCAGTCCAGCATGGAATATTGTCAGTCGAATGGAGAGATTCAGCCTTAGAGATGCGTAGACATCAATGTAGGATGATTTGCTTTTTGTGTGATTCATCTGCTCATTCGCAAACAAATGCTAGCAGAAATTCAAACAGTCTACCACTCCTTTCTTTGCCGGGAGGCTTGCAGTTGAGCTTGACATTTTCCTTATGTTTTTCTAGAAATATTCACAGTGACGGGAAACAGATATTTGTACACCAAGACATTACATATTTGATATACTTTTGACGAATCAAAAGAGTTAATAATCATATAATAATTTTACAAAAGTGATTAATAACTATATATGCATACACAACAAAGAATGTTTTGTGTTAAATGAATTCCAATGGTTTCATATTTTAGGTAAAAACTACCGCACGATGTCAATTTTGAATTGTGTCACAATCAAATTGTTTTCAGTTTCACGATTGTTCTAATAGAGTATTTTAAGTTGTTTTAATTGCGTAGTTACCTTCAACCTAATAAATAAATGCTAGACATTCTTTCTCTATGAGTACTTCGCACAGTAAGATTCTCATCACAGCAAAGAGAAGAGCACAAACAAATTTGTAAAACGAACTGATTTTTCAGTTATGCAAAAAGGGTAAAAGCAACAGTGAAATGTCGAAATATTCCACTCACTTCTATTGGCTCAATTATTGCAGCGTGTAATAATCACATAAATGTTTATTTATCTATAACAAATGACTAATAAAAAAAATTGCTGAAAACTGAAAAATTTCATATCTTCCAAGAGTTTGTCGCACAAAGTTAAACAAAACCCAATGATTACTCGTAGATAGTTGCAAGAAGATTTACTTCTATCAATAATAAGAATGATGTGTTACAAAACAAACAATAAACAACAAAATTCGTAAAAACAATCTAAAGTCGAGCTCAAATAGAAAAACTCCCTTGCAATTGAAAAGGCATTAAAAATGTTTGGGTGCAATTTGTTCGCGAACATAGGATGATCAAAAATCCTTCTGGAAAAGAGCTTTGTGGATTGATGAAACTACAATTGAGCAAATTAAATTTAAAATATCATGTATGAAGGAAAGACGCCTGCAAATCGAATAACACGATTCCAACTACGAATTTTATTGGTTGCAGCATCATAGTTTTAGGGTTTTTTCTGCAAAAGGTGTAAAAAATATAGGAGTGATAGATATCAAAAAAAGAAATAGATATCATATTATGATATTATAGAAATGATATCATATTATTATATGATATCATATTATGATATTATGATATTATAGAAATAGATATCATATTATGATATTTTAAAAATAAATTTGTTCATTTCGGATAAGAAGCTTGACTTCATGAGGACTGGGTCTGCCAACACGATAATGCCTCTAAGCCTACAGCAAATCTAGGAAGAAATAGGTTGCTGAAAATAATGTCAATACACTAGAACTGCCAAGCCAGTCTCCAGGTTTAAGCCCAATATAAAATTTGTGGCGTTATTTGAAAATTCAAATCCGATCGAGAGTTCCAGCAAACATTGCAGATCTTGAGAAAATAAACGAAGAAGAATGGAATAAAATACCAGTAAGGATTTAGAAATCATTATTGAGGAGAACAAAAAGAGATTGGATTCAGTTGAAGTGAATAAGAGTTATGCTATAAAATATCATATCAAATGATTATGTATTCTTTTTTCGGTAAAAATACTTTTCAACCTCTATTCATTGATATCATAGCTCTCATTCTTTCTATACACATTGGATTATTATGCACCTGCATACTAGTGTTATAAAATAAAAACATTTATGATTTTTAAACTAAATTAAATTAAAATTTTCTTAAAGTCTGAATATTTGTTTCCCGCCAGTGTAGGGGTTAAGTCAAATATCCCTAAAAGTTCAGCTTTCTTGCAATTAACACTTTTTAAAAAGTACAGAAGGAAGTAGGCTGAAAATATTTAACAATTTCTTAACAGTTTTTCAGGAAATTATGCCGATTTTTGAACAAAATTGTTAGTTTTAATTCTTTCTGGAAACGCATGGTAGTTCTTTCCACAAAGTTAATCATAGCTTTTTATTGGCCTCTTCTGTACGAGTGTAACAAAACTTAAAAATTGCTCCTGTCAAGGGGAACAGTTCTGATAAATCTAATAATACATAACCATGTGCATCACTTATAACACATGATACATGGATCCAGTAATTATATTATGCTGGCAATATTGTTATTATATATAAATACATGGCTTGAGGTTATAAAATTAGAACAACGTATTGCTGCTTTGAAAAACCAAAATTTTACTCATATGCCGTTGGAAAATATCTCCACACACCACATACTGTGCGAATAAGTTCGTGAAAAGCTGTATCAGTTCAGCATACTGTCCCTGGTAACTTGCAAAATCGAAGTTTAAACCATCTTTACTGGGTGTTTTCATGAGAAAACTCTCCGATCACCGGAACAAAATTCAATTTCATGTCTCTGTGGATGTGCAAGAAAGCGAGCTCGTTTCAGAAGAATTTTCTTCATCCGAAACAACATGCGAGTCCCAAAGCCCTTGAGAACTGAATGTATTGAGGAAAACTCGAATGTAGCGTCAGTCACAGGAAAAAGTTAAGGTGTGGTCAGCTTTTGAAAAGTAGACACGTTTTTGCTTTTATTCTATTGGCGTACCTAGAGCAGGTGACAGCAGTACTTCCTATGTAGCAGATAAAAGTTCCTCAACAAAAGACAAATCATTCACACTGTTCAAAATTGATGGTAGTGTAAATATCTAAATCCTACATTAACGACTTACTGTGAAAAACCTTTTTATCTCCACAAAAAATTCAAAATTACTTGCATGTAATGATACAGGTGTATGAAAAACATTCTACAAACTTAAAGAATACTTCTCAGATTATCATGAAGTTAGCATATACGAATTAATAAAGGTGTAACGTGGGCGGTCATGATTCTTATTGTGTCCGGGCATAGGAAAATGAATTCATCTTAAAAATCGTGAGACAAGTACCTAGAACGCTATTTTAAGTAGCCAATCGCATGTATAAGTAGTTGCAATTGAATGTCGTCATGTAAATTGCAGGTTAGAATGAATACATACTCGTATGTATGCTCTGTACGAAGCATGGAGGAATTTAAAATGAGGAAATAATCAACTAGTTCACAGCATTTTGATACATAAATTTTCACATTTATTTTTTAAAATGAGGTTCAATGATTATTATCTATATCAGTCACCTGCCTTAGGAAAACATTTTCCTATTCCTAACATATTCATTCATACTGTCCAAAAATTATGCAAAAAACCATGGTTACTCCATTATTTGTACATGTTAACAGATTTTGTGAGATTTCCACAAACTGCACCATTTTGCCATTAGTTGAAGAAAAATCAAGGAGTTGTCTTGCGGAACCCGTATAAATGTAACCTAACCTAGTCATAATTAATATAATAAAAATTATGATAATTATATTTGAAATAACAATAATAATAAAGTAGCTAGGAATTTGTCATTGAATTCAACTTAATTTACTTCATTGCCTTTTTCAGGAAATTGCTCATTTCTTTTATCATCCACCCTCAGTTTCTACCTGGGTCAGTCCTTCTCTCTGCTCGTGTGTGTAGTTTTTCCAACAATGAAATGAAATGAAGAACAAAGTAGTCATCACCAGGGTATTACTTCAGATTTATCATCAATAAATTGGTTGAGTTTAATGTATGGCAAGTTTTTGTCGATACTCCAAAATAAAATAAAGTGAAACATAAATAATGTTGATAATTCAATGTAAATCGATTAGGCCACCATTTTCTTTTATTTAAATACATTTTGTTGTGTTCAAAAATTACTCAAGTGGCAAATATTACAACCGACAAATAATATAAAGAAAGGCAACGTGATGTCACAAATTGGTCACGTGGCTAATATTAGAGCCCACCAATAGTACTCTGTGTATTAATATATCGTTGAATTAAATAGGTCACATTCGACTAGAAATTTTGGATACTCCCTTTAGAACTTTAGAACAGATTGCCTAAAACGGTTCAAATAATTCTTGATCCCTCCTGTTGAATTTCGTAACAAGTTTGAGGTGAGTTCATGGAACACAATGCTCGTACCTCAAAAAACACTAACAGGATTAGACCCTAATCCCCTGGAATGAGAATTACAATGGAATTCATGCTCTTGCGCAGATGGTCATCAATGGGATTTGGCAAAATGATTGCAAACTGTCCCTGGAGCCAGAAATGTCGAGGGTTGGAAGGTTAACGCGGATTACAGGACCATGGCGACGTCCTTCCTTCTCAAGTTAATTAAAATTCATCGCTGTTCAGGCTTCAGCAATTGCATTACAACCGCAAATGACTGGACTGCTGGATTAATTCTGAGTAACATATTCTATCATAAATATTGGTATCTATTTCATCGATCATGATAACTGATATTCATTTTAATAATTATTATAACTGGTATCTGATTTATTGATAATTGTACTGCATTATTGAGTTAAGAGCTATCAGCAACTACATTTTCATGTTCATGCTATCTCAAATAGAAGTTTTAAAGTATGAATAGGTCACTGTTTTTGCGACTGGTGATTTAAGATAAATTCCTGAAGAAAATTAGATTCATTCTTCGTTTTCGAACCATGGGTAGTAACATGTTTCATTAGAGCTAAATGTAAATATTTCTTGTGGTTGCGAAAAAATCCATATCTTTTTTCTTTATACAAAAGTGACATTTAAGTCACACAAAAAGTATCCCAAAAATCCCACCGTATTTAACTAAAAATCATTTTGAGAAGTAACAGTTTTCGCAAGCACAAGTCATCACGTAACTGTTCTTATATTGAGACTATAATACTACAAAACTGTTAGAAGTGGAGCTGAATTATCCTGGTATTGTTGTTAAGTTCATGTAGAAGTCTTCGCTCGAAATAACTAAGGATAACTGTTTCACAGTTCACTTGACAAATATTATTCGTGACACTGAGGTAACTAGCACGAAAGGAAGGAGAAATAAATTGGCTTTCTTAAATCCTGCAAAGAGACAATAGGCAAAGACAATTTATGTGCAGGATAAGTTCCCAGATCACGTTGACTAAAGGATTACCACAATATGAGCTCAATTTCGAATACTGTTTCAGTATCATTGCACCTTTGTTCTTTCGGCTTTTGTATTTTATTGATCTAGGCAGTTTTGTCACCCTAACAGTGCTTCTGAAAGCTGCTAGGACCACGAAACTATCCAGAAGAATGAGAACATTGATCCGAAGTTGTGGAAATTGTACTCGCATATGTTCTCATTAGAACATATTAAGTTTGAGCCATTTTTCAATCATTTCTAATCTCTAATTTTGACTCAAAACACGAGGAATCATCTAATAATTCGAATGAAATAACTAGATGTTCAACAAAATTTGGCTATACGCATGCTTGATTTAGGCACTTCCACTATGAAAAAGTAACTTGAATATTTGTAGTGAAGTCCGTAGACTTTTACGGTATATTTTGTTTCTGAAAAACTTTCTTTTGTATAACATATGTATTCAAAATTAATTAACGAATTTTTGAGAATTAACGGTCCTGCAAGTTAAAATCATAAAATTTTAACATATTGTATATGCCTTCATAGACCGTGCGTACCTCGTTGTCGATTAAATATTTCCGAAGAAGTCAGAATTTTGACAAGGAGGAAATGCACATTTTTGCCTAAAAACGAGTCAGGTCAAGTTACACATATATTTAGGCTGGACAAAAATTTTTTTGCTAGTATAAACAATCGATGAAATAATACTAGAAACACTTTAAGTTAGTATTTAAACAACATACTCGGGTTCAGGATATTGACAAGACTTTTTATGTATGGTTGCAAATGGATAAGATGATTTTGTGAAATCAATGAGAGAAGAAGAAGTTCGAAAATACTGGAGAAGTAAGTAAAGTGTTAGAGTTAATATTAAATTTTAATTCACCGATTTATTATATGCTATATAGCATGTAGCTGCCATCTATAATTGCTTAAAAAAAATATGTACCCTTATATGGGTTCTGTTCATTACATCACCCAGAATCTCTGGAGTTATGTTACTGATTTCGCAAACTATGTTTTTTGTCAATTCATCCAAAATATGAGACAACTGCACTGCAACCCCTGGTTGTCTTCCAGCAGCAATTTAGTTGACGCCGTCTGTTTATGAGTCCCAGTGAGATGTTGGTATCAGACCAGTGACACAAGCACTGGTCAGTATCCACCTTGTTCATGGGCGGTCGAGCTAATTTTGGGTCAGAGCTATTGGTGGAGTCAAGCTGGTGCTGCGATAACGTTCTTTGGACCTTATTTCAAAAGTGAATGCTGGAAACTGTATTCACCAAAAGTACTCGTACTATAGAGGAGCCTAGCCTGTCGGAGAAAGGAAAGTTTAATTCTGCATCTGATCATGCGATAGCAAAGACAAGTTTATGAGGAGAGCTATGATCTCGTCATGAACGTTTTGAAGATGTTTTGAGTGCTCTTTCTCCTGGTGTCAGAACCATGCACGTGTTTACCCTAATAGCCGGTGAATTTGTGTTGCAGGTGATCCTAAAAAGTGATAGTGTCTCTAACAAGCTTTCAACGAACATTGGTCTGCCCCCATCCTGCTCTGCTTGTTGTGGGCTTTTTTTTTACCGCAGTTGTTGTTGGAGGGTCATAGGTGTTGGTACACAAGTTAAATGAGTGACTGCGATTGAGACCATTGTTGCAAACATTGGTAGGAATACTATGCCTGAAGCGTGGATAACAAACGCGTAAAACATGAAGTTTAAATGCGATAGAATGAGTACTCTAAAGGAATGGTAACTAACCCCGGGGCTGTGGACCGGTACCGGTCCTTGACTCAAATGATACCGGGCCACACAAGAAACATTTAACTTATTACCTTTAATTTACTGTGCTATATTTCTCTCAGGATTGTGTTACTTTCCATGGATGAGAGGTTAACTGTGAGCGGTTTAATAATCCCAATATTGATAACCATTTTGTTCCCTTCTCAATGAGCTGAGATAAAATTATCAAACGTTGTCCAGTCTCAGCAATGAAAATGCTGGGCACCACTGCTTTAGATCACTTGGAGGTACAGCACTTCACTTCAACGAGATGATGTACGTAAGTTCAGAGTAAAGCATACGAAGAAATGGGTTGCTGAAAATAATGTCAATACACTAGAATTGCCAAGTCAGTCCTAAGACTTAAACCCAATAAAGAATTTTCAGAGTTATATGATGGTTCATTTTCAATCCAAAGCTTCAACAAGCAAATCAGTTCTTAATAAAATATGTGAGGCAGAATTTAATAAAATACCAGCAAGAATTTACGAATCATCAATTGAGGACTACAAAAGACTGGTTAGTGATGAAGTGAAGAATTGTTATGTTACAAAGATTAAATGACTATTATGTATTAAATTTTGTTTGGTGCATATACTCTTTTTTCTTCAAAATTTAAAATTATATATTTTTAATCATATATATATATATATATATATATATATATATATATATATATATATATATACATATATATATATATATATGTATATCGAAGCTTTCATTGTTTTCTATGCATATGTCGACATTATGTATCTGTCTGACATTATTATCTGGTTAACAAATTCTCTGATTTACTAGATGCATATTCAGTTAAGAAGATCTAGGTGAATGAAAATTTCTCTCTATCTACGTACATATGTACAGTGGTACGAATACATGCAGCTATGAGCAGGTAAAAAGTAAATTGAATGTCTGTACCAAAGTCCGTAGACTTTTTAGTCATTGTTTGAATAAAATTTTAAGCGATGACTGCTATAATAGCCTATTAACTGCTGTAAGACAAAATGACAGACAGAAGCCATAAAATAATTTTGACTGGGAATAATTTCAGAAAAAAATCACGAAAATAAAAAGTCGTGTTATGAAATAAAAATAATGAAGCTGATAATAATTTTGAAGTGTCATAAACAATTGTGGGAAAAACAGGGAAACTATTCACGTCAAATATTATGTAGCGTACATTATTTGTACATAGTGTAGACTCAATTCAGAAAAGATGACGCATAAATAATATGTTTTTGAAATTATAAGAAAACAATATATGAAACAAATACATACATTCGATGAGCAAAAATTATTTAGGAGACATCCAAATCTAATATACATCTTATGTTTGATCTGAATAATATGTCCGCTTTCAAATATGCTTGCTGTTCATTATTTTAACGGTTGTTGTTCATTATTTATTACTAGCATCTCTGGAGTTATGTTCTTGACTTTGTTCAAAAATTTTTAATTCTAAAGAACCAGGCACCAGAATGTGAACCTCTCTTCAAACAACGCCAGACACAAAACTAAAGAAAATTTCGATCTGAGGGTGAAACCAATGAAATTCACTCTTATATAAAATTAACAAGCTTACAAATATTTCTTTTAGAAAGTTCAGCGAGTCTCTTTTGTTGTGACTGTTTTAAAAGCATTCGGTGGTTATTATTTTTGTGCAAATTTTACGATAGCTTTGATTACAAATGACAATTGCGGTGATAATTTTTACTCCTACGGTGAATTTTTACGATGGAAAATGCGTTTTTAATTGATATGCACCATAATAATAGCATCATTGCACATAAGAGAAATTTCTTTTAATTTTGCACCCTTCTCCGTCATGTAGCGCACCAATTTTGAATTTTAATTGTACGAGTTATTTAATCAATGTATGTAACAATTACCACTAACAACACTTCAATGAATTTAAATTGTCATACATAATTGAAAATCTTTTTTCCAGCTCTCACTCGCATCGAAGCAGTGCAAATAATATAGCAATTTACGGACATTTCGGAAGATAATTTCCCCTGACAGAGAATTAAATATCGATATCGTAGGGCGTCCAATACGTGAATGCATAAAGAATGCTATGGAAATTGACTATTGACGCAAGAAATAAAGAAAAAAAGCAATTAAATATCTCTATCGTAGGGCGCCCAACACGTGAATGGATAAAGAATGCCATGGAAACCGACTTTTGACGCAAGAAAGAAAAAAAGAAAGAAAGACTGTCTGCAACTTGAAATAGAGGTTCGTAGAGGCGTGTCGGTGACCGTGGTGAAGGTGTAGTATAACAACAAGCCTGGAGTGGTGTTTATCCTCGATTTTCAGCTTGAAGTGAGTTTAGGTCTGAGAATATGAGAATTAAAAAACAATCCCTCTCGACCTCTATCATGCCCGAAAGTTTGAAATCTTTCTTAACCTGACTTTAACATTTGAACAATTTACGCTAGCTTTTTAGTGCATAAGTTAGGTATCAAATTTTCAAACTAACAACTACTAAATACTATTTTCAAACTAAATTGTGGATAGAACATGATTGTTATTATTTAATTCATTACACTTTCTTCGTGTCTGTGTGACTGTAAACAGTGTGAAGTTTAAGAACGTAATTTTTCAACTATTTCAGATTACTTACCAATAAAATAAAATAAATTAATTAGAAGTTTTAGCGATTTGCTATGAATTGTTTCAAAATAAGAAGAAATTTTGAAAACATGAAAGTACCATGTGATTAAAATCATAATCTCAGAAAACTCAACACTTCCATAATGAACTTTGCTGAAAGCGTCAGTAAAAGTTTAAATTAGATAAATCAATACTCTGGTAAATTTTTTTATCATCTAAAAGTTCCTTAATAGCAGTAAATCGTGTTCAGTAAAATTATTCTCAATGACAATGATGAAGATACCAACATTCTTTTTTTCTTTAACACAATACTTTTGTATTGACACACCGAGTGGTTACCTTAACAGTGATTTACAATGGGAAATAAAAAACATTGTTATGCAGATAACTAATATTCCTTTCGAACAACAACATCATCAACAACAACAACACGTTCAAGAATAGATACAAACAACGCATGTGGCTTCGGATAGAAATTGTTGTATAAATCTATTAATTTACAAATTCTCTACAAAATGTAGAATCCACTTACGCATCAAACTTTCAATATTTTTTTTTTGTTAAGTAGCTGGCCAAGCAGATCTCGAAATTTTCCAGTTAAACAGAGCCGAAATTCACCTAGAAAATTAATTCATTGACGGAGATACGTAAATACAGTAATTAAATAACTCAATGTTCCCTTTCCTGACATAATTTTTTTTATTGAACTCCAGTTAGCCAGTCACGTGACTGGGCCAATTTAACGTAATAAACTTGGATTGAAATTATCAGAACGGCTGATTTCTACGCTGATTTTTTGTACCGAGCTGAGTAATACTGTAACACAAACATTAAAAATTTCAAAGAGGGATAAAATCCTTGTACAAATTATTGTACAATGAAAAGACGAACACGACTACATAATACAAATTATTGTGCTTCTTCATACATATCGAGCGAAATCACCAGCATAATTAAGATATTGTATACCATGAAATAAAAATAAGTCGTCTCCGATAATGTTCATTTTTATCTTTAATTTTATTTCTTAGTTTCGTTCCCTCATCGCATTCTTTCCAATAAATAGACTATTCTATTAAATACCTGTGTATTATTCCCAAGATAATTTTCCTTGAAGATAAAAATAAATAAGACATAGATTCCTATTTTACTGGAGCTCTTTGAGTGAATGTAATATTTTTATGACACAAGAAAGTTCACAAAGAATATTTGCTTCAGGAGTAGCAGACGATTTATTTCAAGAATCTAGGCAACATACGTGACCAGGATCAAGTTATGAATGTTAAAAAATCCTCTTTTATTTTTCGGAAAGTTTCAGTTCTGTAAATAATGAAAACGGTATCAAATTTACCATGACTTTTTGATTCCTCAATCACGATTGAGAATAGTATTTGAAAATTTAGAATGGAATATAATATAGAAGAAAAAGAATACAGCACTTAATATGCACGTAGCAAGGAACACTGAACAGACAATAACGTAAGACACAAGTGCTAAGCAAAATATACGAGCGAACTAAACTACTAACTCCACCAATGTCTAGACTTTTTGTAAATATTCTTTTTCTTACTGTTCTCTAAAGATTTTCCTGAGTTTCTTTACTAGGTCCCAAAATGTGTTTCTATTTAACCTGGAACTTGAATACTATAACCTAGAAGCTTCAAAAGAGTTTAACGTTAGTATCACAAAGACCTTAAATAACTCAAAGAACTAAGCTGCTGTAGCGGTAGACGACAAACCAAAGACACGAACAACGCACACAGTCAAACTTCTTTTTTCCGGAGATAGTACATCGTGTTATATCGTGTTATTGAATCCTGAGTTGACGACGTGTTTCAATTTGCGATACATTTACTCACTCAACTCATCAATGTTGTCTCATTTTTGAGACCTACAACTTTAACTTGTGAATTGATATCAATGTAGTTTATCATATCAATGGTAGGAAGACGGTCACAATGAAAGTCAGATTCTCCACGCCACGTGATGAATATTTCTGTTGCCAATCTGCGTATTACTGTGTGAGTCCAACACTATTGCGTTACTTGAAACAATGTTTGTAACCAAACACAGCTAGGTAGAAGGATTGTCCATACTTATGATGGTCAATACGTAGCCAACACGTGGGTTGTTATTTTAGCACGAACCAGTTCCGGAAAAAAGAAATTTTGCTTCATTTTAAAGAAGTCTGAGCCACTTACCTCCCCATGAAAAAGGCACGCCGAGAAATCTGATCCAAATTACAGGTAAATGTCTGAATACAGATTAGCACATTTGACGCTCATTGGCAGAAGATAATTTCATATCCTCACGTTTTCTAATGGACATAAAACTCTTAGGGCTCATAAGTCTTCGTAAACGAAGCATCACACAAGCTTCAAACACATCACATATACCAATGCGAGAAATACGTAGATAATAGGAGAGTTAACGAGCATACA
>VCRD01002132.1:9031-28244 GCA_006783055.1 Trinorchestia longiramus
GGAGCAGCAATACATATATGTCCCAGTAAAAATTCTCGTCTCCTGCTTGCTTTTAGTGTTCGCTTGCTTAAACCTTTCAGTACCAGCGGTACATATATGTCCCACCCCATTTGGGGGGTGAGGGGGGGTCGGAGGGTCACCAAAAATTTTGAATAACTAATGTGAATCCATAGACCAAGAATCTATGCGTGGCAGTTCTGTAAATCTTCCCAATTAATTTGGTACTGAAAGGGTTAGAGCGTGTGCAGGTTATGCCAGACTACGTACCCGCACTACAGTACTAATAAACATGGCTCTAGCTTACAAAATTCTGCAATTGCGTCTCAAGACAGACATTACATATGACTAACTAGTTAAATGTATGATCCGCATAAAATTACTACAAATATTTAGACGAGCGCAGTACCATGGACGTTAAATTCTATTTCATTAAAACCTGACCGGATAGAGCAAAACCGTCGTCAGGCATGAAATCAGCACGACAAACTATTATACATTCTAAACGTAAATATCCTGTTAGATATCTACAGCTTATCAATTTAATTATTTAAATCTGAAAAAAATTTGTTGGTGTTTTGCTAGTTTAATTGTTGACTCTAACGTGGAAAATGTGAAGCATTGAAAATATTAATTAATAGGACATGTTGTTGGGCATACTATCATACAACAGTTCGAAAATATAGGTGTATAGTTAAAAGCCCGTGGAAGCTTATAAATCTAAAAAACTAGTTCTAATGAACATGTCACAAAATTGAAGCATTGATGAATAGAGAAATTGGCATCATTGATTCACAGTATCAAGAATGGTAATTTCAAATTTGCGAGCAGTAATAGTCTACTTATAAACACGAACTTTTCGTTCCCACCAGCATGTGTGATGATAGAGGTCTCATTAAGTGAATGATAACGTCACGCACCCCATAGGAAAATGGCAATTTTATGAATATTTTACTTTTCATAGAATCAGTTAACTTACCGTTTCTAGATCCCAGTTTTCACTTACATTCAAACATATCTATTTTTGGAGCTAGCTTCATAAAACTGTTGGAAAATTTGCTCAAATATTTCCTGTTCGCATTTTCATAGAGTAAAACTGACGAACGAAAGGTTCTCAGAATGAACACCCGAAAGCTCAATACGGTACTCATAGGGTTGGACGAAGGGATTAAAACAATGTTAACTTAAAAATAGCATTTAATGAGAAGGTGCTCATTTTACCGCGCTGCTGACAACTCTAATTCGTCTTGGAATAGACGCCTGCTTCTTCAAGTTTCAGTAAAATGATCTTGACGAATTTTTTTAAGCAGAAATTGCTTCATCTTTAACAAAGACGACGGTGGACGTTACCTACAGTAATTTGTTCCACCAATATGCGCCACAAATGCTCGATTATTAAGACATCGAACTAGCGATTGTGGCGACTAAATTTACACTGCATGAATTTTATTTGTAGCTTATTAGTGAACTTGGACACTCGTCATTTTGAAACAACTTGTGAACTATGGGGTAAATTCAATTCCAAAATATTCAAATTACGTATAACACTGCACTCAGCAACGATCGAGCCGAGGGAATTCTATAATATTATTTAATATAGAACATTGTAAAAGTCCCAAACCACCGAACTTCCTCCACACCTACATAAACACAGAAGCAATGAGGCCAGGTGTAGCAGCTTTTTGTCGTCGGCTTGCTGCCGTTTACACATCCTGATCGGTGAAAATGAAAGATACTCAATTGATTTAAGTATGTTACTTACTTATACCGATCCATTCTTCAATTCTTACGGGATATTAAACTAGTCGAACTATTGACGAACTCATGAAAAAAAATCACAGAAGAAAAAAAATGGGTTTTCTAGTGTCTGGCTTCACATAACATTATAAGAAATTAAAAGATTACAATTGGTGAAGATAACAAGATTTTGCTTTAAAAAGCTGATCATATTGTCGTCTTGAGCTTAGTTTGGAAATTCCATAAGAAATTTTTTAATTTTGTCACGAACAAGGACACTTGACATGGGCTGAAGAGAAGTTTCGAGGACATCGGTTAGAAAGATGATTTGAAATATTTTAAAGAAATAGCCTGGCACCTTAAAAAAATATCAGTTTGATTGTTTAAATGACCATGAAATTTTTTTTAAATTATTCATATTCGACCAGAATGTTCTCTTAAGAACGGTCGACTAATTTTTTAGTCGACCTTTACTCGCCTCACTCCCCATCAACTCAGACTAGAGTTCAACAGTTACAAGACCTGCGTATTACCGTACACCTGCGATGACTGCTTGGTAGAGATTAATAAAGTGCGTCGGTAAAAACACCGGAAAAATATCCACTCGCCTGAGGGCTGAGCAGATAGCTTGGCTGAAATGATTCTCAAGGAAAAATATCCGTTAATTAATTGTGAGAAATTTAACGTCCAAAAAAGTATCAGCAATTTATTAAGTAATAATTGACATCTCACTTTGAGACTCGATTCTCAAGAGATCATATATCTGGGGTAATGTTTATCAGATCAGAGAAAAAAGTAGAAGGCACTGAGTGGAAGCTTTGAATTGATTTGAGTTGAATTTCCATAGAGATATTACTTGAATTCTATAGAAAACTTTACTCGAATTAAATGCACCAATTAGCAACTTAACATATAGCGTTATTAGATGTGCTCAAATTTAAGCTACGGACATACATTTTAAAGTAGCAAATGCATAACATATTAAGAAAAAATTTAGAGATGTTTCAGCCGCAAGAGACTCGAACATGCATGAATATAAAACAATCTTAGGGAAAGAATACGCGAGCTGACTCCTAATTTAAAAAAAAAATAGAACTACAAATTAACTATAAAGTACACACTTCCTGCATAATTAAATTACTTTCTAGCAGCAACAACAACCGTGTGCCCCAGAAATTCACGAACGTATCTGCCAAACTGGCAGCGAAGGGCTTCTGTGTCGTGCCAATTAAACATACATATACATTCATGCAAGTTAAACTTAGAGGAAAACGAACCACTTTCTAATAACTTCATCTAACTCATGGTGAGCTGCGATTGTCTAGACCAAATTTTACAAGCGGCAATTTAGTTACTCATTTAAATTAACAATTTATTGACAGAGGCCAATGAAATAACTGGAGAAATATTTGTTTATTTCTATTACCAACTATGCAGTTCATTCTTTGATTTATTCAGGGGCTACATTTTACAATTCTCTGTTAATTCGGTTATAATTTGAGACATGTTATCTTTTCAGAACCAAACCGATCAATCGTTTTATAAAAATACCTCCTTTCAAGTAGCCTGCTATTTCAATCCTATTTCAAAAGATGAGGACACAAGTATCATCCATATTAAAACGCTTAACATAAACAGGTAAAAAGTCTTACTGATGAAGGCAAAATTCATTTTTCATAAAGAGAAGAAACGTTTTGCAGAAACTTTGGTTAGATGTATTTCCCATCAGAAGTGACTGCAAAAAACTATGTACTCTCAAAAACATTAGAGCTAATAAGCTTTACCTCTGCAACTGAGTCCATTGCGTAAACCATTTGGTGAACTATGTCTAACACTGAACACTTCCTTCTACGCTGCATCTTGTAACACGACCCTCGTTGAAAGCGAAAATTACAAAGAGATGAACCAGGTTTTTCTTGAGCGCTCTACAACTTCAGAAGACCTTGCTAACGTCTTCTTTCAACAAGAAGAAGCCCTTCCTCACTTTGCTAGATTAGTGAGAGATTTCCTGCTCATCAAACTTCTTGACCGAAGAATCGGTTGAAGGAGAACTGAATGGGCTCCGTGTTATCCCTGTCTTACACCTTGTGAATTTTTCTGTGGATCTACTCTGTCAAAAGCAAGGTGTATGCCTCTAAGCCCAGTGATCAGTCACAGCTTGAGGAACAAATTCGTCCGGCGTGAAGCGAGGTCTGGTGAAGAACTGCTGCAAAATGTCCAAGAAGCCTACGTCTGAAGGGGGCTAAATGTAGTCGAAAATGGAGATGCTCGTCTGGAATTCAGGTATTGTACACTGGTAGTTCTCAAAGTGTTGAAATCTGATGCATAGCTTTGTGAGTGAAAGTGTAGTGGCTTCTTTATCGATATCAATGATACATGTAAAAATTAGCTCAGCTTCTGAGTTAATTTACATTCGTAGAACACCATAAAAATACACTTTTTTAGTGTCTAACAAAAGACACTACACATTTACTTACAAAACTTGCGATCACATTCCAACACCTTGCAAATTATCTGTATACTTGCATACGAGCTGAAAAATATTAATTTTAATTCATTTAGGCTGTATTGTTACTTTTAGAACATCTTATACGCTATTCATTCACAGGACTGTAAAAAAAGAGTAAATGATTAAAGCTAAAAAACCTTTAGATGGAGTATTACAGACCATGTACGGTACGACATATCATATATGTATTTAGGGAATTTTTTCGATGTGAAGAGTGAGATAAAAATGCTAACAAAACAACCGCACAAGAACAACTCTAAATGTGAAAAATTAAGAAACTGAGAAAAATTGTTTTGCTTAGATTCTGATCACCTATTAAACACTTATTGTCTCAGTATTTCATCACATACTATTATCGTGACATTGAAGTTGAATAATCTACTAGGCACTCGAACGTTTTAATTCAAAATGGTAATTTGAAACGTGAAACAGAGAAAATTTGAAATACAAGATAAAGCCACTACAGACTAAAGAACGGTGACAAAGAATTAATTACAATGCAGAAGATTTGGGAAGCACAATTGAAACTTGATACTTAAAAATTAATGCCTTGCCTAATTTTTTGTAAAAGTACAAAATGTATGAAAATATTTCACTTGAAAACAAAAGCTGTAAGAGGTTTACTTTTGCACTTAAAGAAAAGTGGCCTTCATGGCCTTCATTCTCAGGCTCACTGAAGAACGCTTAAATCAAAGAAGAAATGCAATTAAAAAACATAAAAACACGTACCATCGCTGGTCCTCAAATATATTTTCAATTGCCTCCGCTTCAGAGAGTAAGGTCAAGCGAGACAATTCTACAGACTCAGGTATTCCAGAAGCAGAAATGCAAATAACCTTGTTTGAATTGACGTCGGAATACAGGCGTGTCACAAAAATGCACGAATAAAGTCTCGACAGTTTTCACAACATGCAAGACGACTGACTGAATTTTAAAGATTTAGAAAACTCGAGGAATCTTGTGCATCAAGTATTACGAGACAATTTTATTCATCGTGCAGTACGTTTAATAATAAAGCTATTGAATAGTAGACCATAATGTAACTTCCGAGAACTTGTATGCTGTCGTATGAATAATTCAAACAGTTTTTTCTTTTATATTCAAAGCTATCAAATTCTAGTCATGTACGCGTATGTTATATTGATTTAGTCTGAAGAGGTAAACACATGACTTAACTTAAAGAATAGATGCCTGAAAAATGATGGAAAATAGTGGTGTACACTGTGTTTACAAGCACCAGTTGCAACAACTTATTTTCTCGTTGCAACTATCTCTCGAAACTTGCCAAACTCAGTGCAAGCTGTGCGTCTAAGAACGGAGAATCGCAGCTGTGACATCCTGGCTATGGATGAGAAGAAGCAGGACAATATACTGGGAGCTGAAATGTCGGCTCTCTCGAGCTGAAATTCATTCAGTAATAGCGTCAAATGGATTTCGTTCATTCAGTTAAAATGATTCCGTACAGCTGCTGGATAAGCTCAAGAGCTTAACTGAGCCCACATCAACGAAGGCTGACCTCTCTTTAGAGACTATCAGAAGATTCGGTGAAGACTAAATGCAGGTTCAAAAGGTATCTGGAGGCCCTGGTGAAGACTAAATTAGGATATTTTGAGTGAAAGCCGTACTACATTTGCACAGTTTGTTAGTGTATTTGTAAATTTTTGACAGGTATTCTTTTTTGGTTAAGATTTGTTATACTTCGGATGGAAAAAAAAGCAACCTATAAATTTATGATAATATTACACTTATTAATAATATTACTTTATCATTTGTAAAATTTTATAAGGTTAGGTTCTCCTAGTTCTCCCTAATTCTCATTTAGTATTTTCATGAAGTTCTGCCGAATTATTACATGAGAATTGCATATTCCAGTTCTATTCTAATATACTGATATATTAGATGAGTTAGAAGGAGACGAGTTTCCATACCTGCTTTGAAGGATAAATTGATAACGCTGTTACAATCTGTCGTCTGCTTCTTAGGACGAGAATCCCTCCTCAAGAAGAAGAAGAAAAGGAAGCAAACTGACATGCGTATGGTTAAGGTGCCTGTACACGATTCATGCCTCAACTTTAGACGGCATGGTACTTGAGTAGCAAGAATTGATCAAGTGGCTCGTTCCTGTCGCCTAATTCTATTTCATTTTATTCTTCGTCTCGAGCTTCTGAGTGGTTGCCAACAGAAGCACTTCAGAACTGTAGTAGCTCCATTTCACGTTTAGTACACAGAATTTTTGAAAGCAAAGTTCTAGCATTTTAAATTTGTTTGGGAAATTCTTTTGTTCTTTTTCTCGTACACCAAAGTGTCGGACAACATGTAATGCTGTATTCCCTACGATACAATAATAAATGGTACATTCTGCAGATATATAACTCTAATAGAATAGAAGAATAGAATGAGGCTACAGGAACGAACCTTCGGGCCCATTCCTGGGTCGGATAATTACTTCGATAATTATTCGGTTATTTACCCGAGTCCCATGCCGTATTTCTAGCCGCGTCAACCATGTCGGCAACGGGATTCGAACCCGGGTCTTTCCGCTCGCAAGCAGATTCGCTCACCAGTCGACCAAGCTGGTGATGTAATAGAATAAAATTTCGTTCTAATTTCCGTTCATAGTCATTACAAAGTTCATTGCATATCCATGTACTGCTTTTGAACATCAAAAGTAACATTGGAGTCTGATTTTGATCTTATCATGAGTAGCTATTATAGTTTGTCCTTGTTAAAGTATATATATATATATATATATATATATATATATATATATACAAGCAAAAACAGAAAAAAATACAGGTGCATAAATACATTACATGGTGGTGAAGAATTATTCAAAAGCCAAAATTAACTCCTTCACCAACTCATACGTTTCCGTACTTAAAATAATGAGTGCAATTCTATCAAATTTTTCTCAGATTTCACAAGTATACAGCAAAAAAGTTATAATTGTATAATTCAGGGCTCAAAATATAAAAAATATTGGACAGATTCTTGCCAAAATGCATCACCTACTGTCGTAAAGTAAGAGGAATACAAAACATGGAATATCTTGCTAATATATACAGCTTACAAGTCTTCTCTCCTATAATTTTCTTTAAGCCTTCAATTTAATCTCTATGCTATTACGATAGCATCATCGGACAGTTTTTCCTACTCGACTCCTTGCTTTATGCTCATTTTGCACTCATCATTTCCCCGCCTTGCTTTATGTTCATTTTACACTTATTATATCCCCGCTTTACTTTATGCTCATTTTACACTGATCATTTCCGCACATAACTACATACCATCTCCGTAGCGCAGCCATTCGCTTCCTAAACTAGAGAATCGCTTTCATTTCCTATCCGGCTCTATTGCTCGCTCGTTGGTCATAATTATAAGCTTTATCGAATAAATTATTCCCTAAGTAAGCATGAATTATTGGTGAGCTTGAAGACTGACGTTCCCACCTGTGCCACTTGAAGTTAAACTACACAATAGACTGCGTGTCGCTTCAGACAAGCATTATTTATACGTGTGCTTACCTAGTACTGAAAATTGGATTCATCTCGAGCATCGACGAGCAGCATTACTCTTCAAATTACTGATATAATTCAGAGAATGTTAGTATAGTGATGTTCGCACTAGTAACTATAACAGGCCAGACAGTAACCCAAAGACATCAGAAATAAGAATTTGAGGGTTGGATTCAAATTTCGGTTGAATCTGAATCTTTTCAGCACGATTAAATAAATAAACAGGTATTTTTAGAAAAAATATTCACTGGCTTATTAGCCTTAAAGAACAATTATTCTCAAAATCTTGGTGCCCCTTCCTAGTGACAATGAAACAGCTATCCAAAATTATTAGGAGGCACACAACCTCCAGCTGTGATATGACAGGCAATGTGTAGATTCCCCACATTGGATTCTACCAATACAGATCAAAACCTTGAATGTACTGGTGTTACCTCACAGCCTCCACATATTTTTCACGTGCCATTCATAATTTTCATCCAAATCATTCTTTAAATTGTGAATCAGCTAATCAACTAATAACCAATATCATAGAAACAGAAGCTTCAAAGCTCAGCGTGAAGAAAATCTGCTTTCGGCTGGTTGTGGGCAATACCTTATTCTTGAACAATAACGGCCATACTTGTCGATGCGTAAAGGATGCACAAGTTGTTGAACTACAAATTTGGTTGTACCTCATTATGAATGGTATTACTAGCTAAAGTTCCTTTCAACTGGAAGCATCACTTGAAATTCTAATTCAGGAAAAGAAGTGAGTTTTTAAAGCCTGCGTAGTATTGCTTGATAAGGATTTTAAAGTTTGATTACGATTCGTGTTGGCTTATGACAATTCTATGATATTTCCCCTTCGATCAGTATTGAAAATTTAGCCATGCACCGCCGCTTCTGTGCGCATATAATGTCAAAATTTCACACTCCCCATCGCAAGCACGAATCTATTAATTATTAATTAGAAAATGAAAACGATTTTGGCAATTCCTTCTGCTGCTCTACCAGTTTATTTTTTTTAGAAATGTGTGTCTGCTCCAAACGGAATTCAGTGGAGATTTTCTACATTTTTTTCTGTCACTATTAGTATAGATTTGCATCCTCAGTACCAAAAAGGCTTCAAATTGGCTGCTTGTCTTTATGCTCATTGAATGTCTGTGTTCTATGTGAAAAATTTAAAGCTCACGAACATCCAACTAATACTCGATCGTAGCGAATCAATGACATTATTTTGCTCGATCACTGCAAAATAAAATTAAAATGAATATGATACAAATCATCACCATCAAATTTTTGTAGTCAAACATTCCAATTCAAACGAGAATGCTTGACTACTCGTAAACACGTGCGCCTGAAAAAACTGCTGATAATGGGAAACTAAAACACGAATTCCAGCCACGGAATGAGTCATATTTATTTCGGGTTCTTGATTATTCAAATCAGTGTTGTTGTTTGAAAGTATTTAAATTGGTGTTGTAGTATTCAATTCAATTTGGGATTCAGTTATGCACTGAACATTTTCGATGTTTATATGAGTCTATGGCTTGATTCTGATCAAATGAGCGATAAACACTCATCCATCGTAGACCCGTAGAGTGGGGCAAAGACAAAACAAGATGTTACTTAGATGTTGAAGAACCACAAACCTCCTGTTTATGACTTAGATAGCAAATTCATCAGTTGGAAAATGTAAAATAAATAGTCACACCCGAACAACACACAAAATGATAAAAACTGTCGAAACGAGGATAAGCTGAAAACTTGTTCCGGTTCAAATTAAATACGCCAAACACGCATTGGGTTGAACAAGAAAAATCGACAATCCCGGTCAAAGCTCTTTCTGGAGTATCTTAACAATGATTTTAATAACCAGTAAAACCGTATTTGATGACGAAAAGCTTTTACTGCTGACACATGAAAGCCTTGAAAACATGCCAGAACGTAAGACTAGAGGCTTCACTCGCCGAAAGCCACCGTCAGTCATGATGTGGGTTACTATGCACAAAATAGAAAATCTTTCCTCATTTTCGTCAGATATCAACCAAAAGTATGTAAACTCGATATAGGACGTCAAAGATATTTTGGATCCTGCACTTATTGAACCCGAATCAACTTCATAAATATTTGATTCACCCTTCAATGACACGATTGAGCTGCAAAAAACATATAGCAATGGTGGCATAGAATAAATTTCAAAGGCTCAGCAGCTATGAAGCGTGGAAAATTTTACCTCCGAATTCAAAATCATGAATTGCTACTTTTCATTTGTTTTGAGACCGAAACTTGAGTTTCTTTGCTAGCTAGTAATGATGCTATGATGCAATCAATCCTTTCCATGAGTTAAAATTTCGCAAAAACCTTATTTCTCAGCAAAAAGGTTTCGCGGTAAATTTTACTCAAGGAAGGGGGGCATTGAAGAATAGTATAACATCTTTTATAAAATTTTATTGTAATTGTTGCAACTAATGCTACGTTTTTCACCAATAACGAGATATTACCAGTAATTTATTTAAAGAACTATGACTCACTCTGTAACACAATCGTTCTCTAATCTTATTTAGTTCTGTTACTATGCATTTGTTTATCTGATATGTTATTAATTGTAATCTCTCCCCATTCATAAGAAAATTGTTTTTGTCCAAATAAGTGTAAAATTATAAATTAAATATACCTGAATCGTAGGGATCCATTCAAATACCAACATCATACAGAGTGCACCAACATAACTTCCTTTTCTTCAAAGCAAATGGCTTTGAAAAAAGGAAATTATGTTGTCACACCTTGTATTATTTAACACTGATTATTTATTATGAGCCTAGTTCTGGCATCTTACATACAGTTCTCTTTGAATTTGATTGAAGTTAGTGCTATAGCAACCTGCTCTGATCATCTACGGCTGCACCTCTTAGATGTAGTTCTTACCGAGGTACATTATTATGAGCATTATAGGAGATTGAATAGAATAGAATAGAATAGAATGAAGCGATAGGAATGAGCCTTTTGGCCCATTCTTGGGTCGGTACCCAAGTCCCATGCCGTAATTCTAGCCGCAAATTGTCAAGCACTACAGACCATGGCGGCAGCGGCCCTCGAACCCGGGTCTTTCCGCATCACAAGCGTGTTCGCACACCAGTCGACCAAGCTGGTGGTGATGATACCGAGGTAAATTATTATGAGCCTTGGAGTTGGTACCGACGTACACTATTATGAGCATCATGGGAGACGGTACCGAAATACATTATTATGAGCATCTGGTAATCTATTATGAACAATGTGATGAAAATAGTTTTTAAGAATAAATAGGGACTTTTCAGACGTTATACTGTAATACTGTAATGGAGGGAAATTGCAGCACTACTACGGTGAAGCTGAGGGTCAAAAGTTCACCTGCGAACAGAGCAAACGTAGTATCCGTTACATGGGTAATCACTGCACGTCAAAACGAGTAAATTTATAGTGCCTCTTAGAGAATGACACAAGATGATCCGAAGAATAAAAATAAAACACAAATACACAAAGAGTGCTGGTCTGTCAGCGCTCGAGTTTATTTAAAGGATGCAAAAAAATCATCGCACAGTAGGCGGAGCAGGTTATAGTGGTTGTCTACAATGATGGAAAATATCAGAGACCGACTTAATATTTTTGACGCTTGGCTTCTGTTGAGCAAACTTGCTTTCGATGCTAGAAGACCCGGGTTCGAGGCTGCTGCCGTAGTAATCAGTTTATGACCATCGCTTGGCTAGAATTACGGCATGGGACTTGGGTACCAGCCCAAGAATGGGCCAAAAGGATCGTTCCTATCGTCTCATTCTATTCTATTCTATTCTATTAGGCAAAGGAGATTACCTTGAGTAGGGAAGTCATAAAAGGGGGAGCTTAACTTGAAATCGAAAGGGAGAGGAAGCAAAAGAGGGTAGTTGAATACAAGGTTATCCTCAACATGGGAGGTAAGCTGCTCTATGTAGAAATTTGTCCGATGGCGAACAATTTTTATAGAAGAGTTTTCACGTGTGCTAAAATGTTGTAATATACGCTGTAACAGGCCCCCACGGGAATTTTTAAGCCAATCTCATGCACATATATTTTATTGTCATCACATGTTATTGTTAGACAATGTGTAGTGGGTATGACAACATCTACCATGCGTACCGTCAATTATCCATCGTAACTTTTATCTTGCAGGGTGATGGGTCTCTCTGCCTCTCATCTTCCTGTTTGAGTGAGTCAAGGCAATCATATCAGTATCATCATACGTACGGGTGCTGCAGGTCTGACGCTGACCCTAATTATGTGGTGCGGTGCAGCGTGGGTGCAGAACGCACAAGAGAAATTCATATCACTCTGCCAGCGATTGGTTAGCGGAGGACTGGCAATCAACACGCTGATAATGTTTGAGGGGACATTCCTCATTCCTCTGGAGGAATCTGATATTCCTCCCCGTTGATTGCAGTGCTGGTCGTGCTCTCAGATTTCAAGAAGGCAACAGCTGCAATCTCCAAGTGGTAGATTAAGAAATGGTACCGTAAGGGAGGTGTTAATTTCTCGCCCTGATTTTGGATTTCTCTGCTAGTGTTAATAAATTTTTGAGCCAATAATGAGTTAAAAATTTTTCAATGCGATCGAGAAATGTTTTTCAGCAGAACGTAGATCGGTTCTGTGTATTTATGATTTTGAGTCCAGTGTCGCAACAAGATATTCAGAGATTAAAATTAGATAAATTTGTCACAACAGACTACGTTTAGGATCATTTTAAGAGGACAATTATTTGGCAAAATTTTGCACTCGTTTTCTTGAATTTATAAATATGCATTGCCTTTCTGTGTGTTTAATATCCTTTCTCACGTCTGTCACCATGAATGGGAAACTTTTAACCATTTGTGTTGAGGTTTGCAGTCCTCCGAAGGCAATCATATCATGTTTTCTTCTTTTGTTTAACAATGAAATTTGCAAGGAGTGATGAAACGTACGAAATAGGGGGAAAAGGAGTATCGGAAAAATTATACATTCAAAAAATGATCTAAGTATTTTTTTGAGGAAATAAATGGTTGCGATTAAAATTTATAAAAATAGTCATATTACTATTATCGCCACACCATCATGGAAGATGGTACTTAGGTAAATTACTATATACATCATGATAGATGGTACTTAGGTAGATTACTATGTATATCATGGTAGATGGTACTTGGGTAAAGTACTATAAGCATCATGGTAGTTGGTACTTAGGTAGAGTACTATATGCCTCATGGTAGTTGGTACTTAGGTAGAGTACTATAAGCATCATGGTAGTTGGTACTTAGGTAGAGTACTATAAGCATCATGGTAGTTGGTACTTAGGTAGAGTACTATAAGCATCATGGTAGTTGGTACTTAGGTAGAGTACTATAAGCATCATGATAGTTGGTACTTAGGTAGAGTACTATAAGCATCATGGTAGTTGGTACTTAGGTAGAGTACTATAAGCATCATGGTAGTTGGTACTTAGGTAGAGTATTATAAGCATCATGGTAGATGGTACCAAGGAACATTATTATGAGCATCATGGGAGATGGTACATAGGTATTTTGTACTTATTATTATCTTTCCCTTTTTGAAAGTGTGCAAATAAAAACTCCGTTTTCGTTTGTTTTTCTTTATCCTGTATTTAATTTCTTTAGTTTTGATTCAAGAAAAAGTTATATAAATCTAGATGACAATACACTAAAAAATAAAATTTTTGTGTGTACAAATATACATTAAATGTATATTTAAAATTACCCATTTGAATTAATATGAGTCAAAACGTTTTCGCTGGTGGAAAATGGCAGTTTCAGGTAAAGAATTATTATGACGTCATTGCTCATGTGCTCCTGCACAACTGCATTATGTGCACCTGCACATTTACATTATGTGCTCCCGCACAACTGCATTATGTGCACCTGCACAGCTGCATTATGTGCACCTGCACATTTACATTATGTGCACCTGCACATCTACATTATGTTCACCTGCACATCTAAATTATGTGCGCCTGCAGAGCTGGATTACGTGTTCCTGCACAGCTGGATTATGTGCGCCTGCACAGCTGGATTATGTGCGCCTGCACAGCTGGATTATATGCACAGCTACACTTGGAATGCAATCGCCACTGCAATTTTATACCCTCATAGCAGCTGTACGGAGCGCCGCTATATCTTTACAGCTGCAGTTAAGCGTTAAGAGTGTGTATGAATTTTTTAAAGGGTTAGTTGAAGCATAGTTATGCCTAGATGACTGGGGTTGAGGCGTAGTAGCTGGGTGATTAAATTTTACCCCATCTAATTTTTTCAAGAGTTGTTGCGGTGTTGGGATTTTCATCGCTGTGATCGTATAACAGTAATCTGTTGCTTCGTTCCTCGCAATTTTTCAAGAAGTGTTGTTATGCTCCTGAAAGTACACCATCTTACTATATTTTATTATGATGTGATTTTAGAGGGCATTGGTTTTGCCCATGTAATTTTAAACGTTTGTTACAGCTCTGTTGAGTTTCAACGCAGCGTTCCTCATCTTTGAAAGACAGGATTTTCTCTGCATTGTTAAAAAGTTGTATTGAAACCAATAAATAATATCAAGATCAAAGACCCTCACTGTGAAAAGAACACTCAAATTGTACCAAAATGATGTTTTATACAAGAAATAAATTTTTGATACGGTATAGCACAGGCTTTTGCAGAAATAACGATAGCATGCCAGACAGTGACCTTATTTAACCACTTTCAAGTTGCTGTTCGAGAAAGTGACAGAGCATTCAACTTGTATTGATGTAAAAGTGTAATGAATCAAACTTGATCTCGGCATGTTCGTAACTTTACGAGAGTACTCAACTGCAGTTGAACGTATTTGTCGTACGGCTGATCAAAGCGCTAACTTACTCCATTTGAAGTAGCTAAAATTGCAAAACGTTACATTTAGCAATCAATTTTTGATGGGATGACAATTCACCCCCTGTTCCTGCGATGTGTAACTGGGCCCGGTAACCTGCAGCATTCAGCTTTAATTCCGACTGGCCGCCCTCTGGAACACTAAACTCCTCTCTGCAGCCTCCATAGACTCCATTCTGGGATTGTGGACCTGGTCCTCCACCATACGAGCTACTTCAACTTTAACTCGCGCTAAATTCTACATGAAAAAGAACTGATGGCAGCAGACGCTGTTGCTTGAGGTTTTTACTGGTCACTCTCTAGCTGCGTTTCCTTAAGTTGTGTCTGTGCGTGTCGTTCGTTTGATGTAAGTCTTGTTTTTTTCCAGTTTTAGTTTCAGCAATGATAAATGTAAATGGTTATGGAACGAATTCAACTCACTGGAATCAGTATTAAACCATTTACGATAAACCCCTAACACCCACGTTAACGCCTTGTTACTAACGTCTGGTAAACTTGTGTTTTTTTATACTGCGACGAATAAGTACGAGGTGTGCAGTTCTCACAAGCTCATGAATTCGTTTAACGACTAATTAAATTAGTTGCTGATAACAAAAACAATAATATACAGTATGTAGTTGCTGATATACAATATATATATATATATATATATATATATATATATTCTGCTTAGCTATTAATAATAATTGCTCACATTGAATTAGAGATTCATGATCGAGTGTCGCTCCTTAGGATATCATATGCATGAAAACAATTGATTTATTCGTAACTGTTGCTCATCCATGAAATGTTTAGCTTGTTTCCCAAGTTCAGATTAAAATGTTTTTGTTGCTGCATCTCAGTTTGAGGCTCAAACTAAAGTCCGACGGTAGACTGACATTAGAACAAGTTAATTGACCGAAACGCTTCGTACTCGCCAACTTTGCTCAAGTGAACACATGTCAATAACGACACCTCGAAACTCACTAAGCGTTGCTATCATTTATTTTCTATAGTTTCTATATAAGTAATCTCCGGTGTAGTATTTGAATGGACAGTAATTAAATGAAACGGAGGTTACCTCATGCTAATAGTGCATGAAAAGGCTGGTTAGAATTCTTTGAAGTACTACGGACTTCACGGGTTCTTTTGGAAGTAATGGGATATCATGAATATTATCAAGATTGTTTGTCGTTGCACAACATATGCCGTAATAATACCATGTACAAAAACTGAATTCTAGACGTTCGTGAAGCCCAAGTTTGTGGAATAACATGCGTGAATTCATCACGCATTCCTTCTGTCAACTTGCTCTATCCAAAGTGCCACACCTCTGTACAGCACTGCATGTTCAGACATTGTGACGCACCACTGCATGGTCAGACAATGTGACGCACCACTGCATGGTCAGATATTGTGACGCACCACTGCATGTTCAGACATTGTGATGCACCACTGCATGGTCAGACAATGTGACGCACCACTGCANCATTATGTGCTTCTGCACAGCTGCATTATGTGCTCCTGCACAGCTGCATTATGTGCTCCTGCACAGCTGCATTATGTGCTCCTGCACAGCTGCATTATGTGCTCCTGCACAGCTGCATTATGTGCTCCTGCACAGCTGCATTATGTGCTCTTGCACAGCTGCATTATGTGCTCCTGCACAGCTGCATTATGTGCTCCTACACAGCTGCATTATGTGCTTCTGCACAGCTGCATTATGTGCTCCTGCACAGCTGCATTATGTGCTCCTGCACAGCTGCATTATGTGCTCCTGCACAGCTGCATTATGTGCTCCTGCACAGCTGCATTATGTGCTCCTGCACAGCTGCATTATGTGCTACTGCACAACTGCATTATGTGCACCTGCACAGCTGCATTATGTGCACCTGCACATTTACATTATGTCCACCTGCACATCTACATTATGTTCACCTGCACATCTACATTATATGCGCGTGCAGAGCTGCATTATGTGAGCCTGCACAGCTGGATTACGTGTACCTGCACAGCTGGATTACGTGCACCTGCACAGCTGGATTATGTGCGCCTGCACAGCTGGATTATATGCACAGCTACACTTGGAATGCAATCGCCACTGCAATTTTATACCCTCATAGCAGCTGTAGGGAGCGCCGCTATATCTTTACAGCTGTGGTTAAGCGTTAAGAGTGTGTATGAATTTTTTAAAGGGTTAGTTAAAGCATAGTAATGCCTAGATGACTGGGGTTGAGGCGTAGCAGCTGGGTGATTAAATTTTAGCCCATCTAATTTTTTCAAGAGTTGTTGCGGTGTTGGGATTTTCATCGCTGTGATCGTAGAACAGTAATCTGTTGCTTCGTTCCTCGCAATTTTTCAAGAAGTGTTGTTATGCTCCTGAAAGTACACCATCTTACTATATTTTATTATGATGTGATTTCAGAGGGCATTGGTTTTGCCCATGTAATTTTAAACGTTTGTTACAGCTCTGTTGAGTTTCGACGCAGCGTTCCTTATCTTTGAAAGACAGGGTTTACTCTGCATTGTTAAAAAATTGTATTGAAACCAATAAATAATATCATGATCAAAGACCCTAACTGTGAAAAGAACACTCAAATTGTACCAAGATGATGTTTTATATAAGAAATAAATTTTTGATACGGCATAGCACAGGCTTTTGCAGAAGTAACGATAACATGCCAGACAGTGACCTTATTTAACCACTTTCAAGTTGCTGCTTGAGAAAGAAAGAAGTGAAAGTGACCGAGCATTTTACTTGTATTGATGTAAAAGTGAAATGAATCAAACTTGATCTCGGAATGTTCGTAGCTTTACGAGAGTACTCAACTGCAGTTGAACGTAGTTGTCGTACGGCTGATCAAAGCGCTAACTTACTCCATTTGAAGTAGCTAAAATTGCAAAACGTTTCATTTAGCAATCAATTTTTGATGGGATGACAATTCACCCCCTGTTCCTGCGATGTGTAACTGGGCCCGGTAACCTGCAGCATTCAGCTTTAATTCCGACTGGCCGCCCTCTGGAACACTAAACTCCTCTCTGCAGCCTCCATAGACTCCATTCTGGGATTGTAGACCTGGTCCTCCACCATACGAGCTACTTCAACTTTAACGCGCGCTAAATTCTACATGAAAAATAACTGATGGCAGCAGACGCTGTTGCTTGAGGTTTTTACTGGTCACTCTCTAGCTGTGTTTCCTTAACACGTTGAGTGCGATACGACCCGCCGGTGGGTCACTCAGGTTAGGTTCTATAATTTTTTCAAGGCTTTCTAGTGACTGTGTGTACAAAGTAAAAATTTGCACCAGCTAGGCAATCGCAGGCAACGTGTTAAGTTGTGTCTGTGCGTGTCGTTCGTTTAATGTAAGTCTTGTTTTTTCCAGTTTTAGTTTCAGCAATAATAAATGTAAATAGTTATGGAACGAACTCAACTCACTGAAATCAGTATTAAACCATTTACAATAAACCCCTAACACACACGTTAACGCCTTGTTACTAACGTCTGGTAAACTTGTTGTGTTTTTTATATTGCGACGAATGAGTACGAGGTGCACAGTTCACATAAGCTCATGAGTTCGTTTAACGACTAATTAAATTAGTTGCTGATAACAAAAACAATAATATACAGTATGCAGTTCCTGATATACAGTATATATATATATATATATATATATATATATATATATATATATATATATATATATATATATATATACGTATATATACATACATATATATATATATATACATACATATATATATATATATATACATATATATATATACAGTATTCTGCTTAGCTATTAATAATAACTGCTCACATTGAATTAGAGATTCATGATCGAGTGTCGCTCCTTAGGATATCATGTGCATGAAAACAATTGATTTATTCGTAACTGTTGCTCATCCATGAAATGTTTAGCTTGTTTCCCATGTTCAGATCAAAATGTTTTTGTTGCCGCATCTCAGTTTGAGGCTCAAACTAAAGTCCGATGGTAGACTGACATTAGAACAAGTTAATTGACCGAAACGCTTCGTACTCGCCAACTTTGCTCAAATGAACACATGTCAATAACGACACCTCGAAACTCACTGAGCGTCTCTATCATTTATTTTCTATAGTTTCTATATAAGTAATCTCCGGTGTAGTATTTGAATGGACAGTAATTAAATGAAACGGAGGTTACCTCATGCTAATAGTGCATGAAAAGGCTGGTTAGAATTCTTTGAAGTACTACGGACTTCACGGGTTCTTTAAGAAGTGATGGGGTATCATGAAGATAATCAAGATTGTTTGTCGCTGCACAACATATGCTGTAATAATACTATGTACAAACACTGAATTTTAGACTGTCGTGAAGCCCAAGTTTGTGGAATAACATGCGTGAATTCATCACGCATTCGTTCTGTTAACTTGCTCTGTCCAAAGTGCCACACCTCTGTACAGCACTGCATGGTCAGACATTGTGACGCACTACTGCATGGTCAGACATTGTGACGCACTACTGCATGGTCAGACATTGTGACGCACTACTGCATGGTCAGACATTGTGACGCACTACTGCATGGTCAGACATTGTGACGCACTA